>JAHBCN010000351.1:0-204190 GCA_019359885.1 Listronotus oregonensis
AACAATGTATATAATGTCTAAGTAATATTAGCTATTGATAACATACACATGAAACAGTGTTTATGCGCAAGATGATTTAGATGGTTTGAGCCAAAGGGGCATAAATAGTGAGAATAATTACATAGATAGGCTAACAATAGTAAAATTATTAAAATTCAATACATATGTCTATTAGGAATTACAAATTTTAAAATGATCGCAAATAAGAGTCAACAACAAGACGAAAAATTTATCCAATCAAAAACTAGGTTGGTATAAGGAAGTTAGGAATGGCTGTACAATGGTCAAAATTTTTTCGCATGCCAAATGCCCAAATTTTTAGCAACAAACCAGTATTGACCTAATAACCAATACAAAAAATTTTGTTTTTAAATTGTCCAAAACGACAAAAATTAATATTGGTAACGTCAAAAAACACTCCATTTTCACGTGCATTACTAAAAAGTTCGTATAAAATAGGTGCCAAGTCTAGAGAGATTCTACTTAAACTCGACCAGACCAAAGATTGTGCATTGAGGAGACAAAGCAATGAAACTGAAACAACGAGGGCAACTGAAAAGGCGAGTGTTTTCTCTTGACTGATTTTTTGTCAGAATACCGACTACCCTGGATGCCCCGGAATATTCTGACTGGCTCACCAAGAAAGTTAAACCTGCATTTCGTTTAAAACACAGAAACCGCTTAAGTAAGAATGCTATTCTGATGCACCATAACGCTTGATCCTATACTGTCAAAATGACTAAAAGTGTATTTAAAAAAATAATTGGGGGCTCTTTATATCCACCTGACAGTTTGGATTTATCATCATGTGATTTCTATCTCTCTTAACATGACGAGTTTTATGCATAAGTGTCTTTTTTCCCAACCAAAAATATTATATAAAAGTGAAAATATAAAATTTCCAAATCGATGGCAAAATTGCATAAACCTAAAGTGGTAATACATAAACAAGTAATGTAAAAATAATATCCCTATACCTGTTGAATAAAAAATTAGAGAGCTGTTCATATCTGACCCTTCTTTGTATATCAACGCAAAATGTTTAATTTTAAATTAGTACCCTTTAAATAATAGCCAATTTATGTCTAAATATTTAATGATTTCTAAAATGTATTCTAGGAATATTACCTATTAAGTTAAAATTGCCAATATACGTGTATTCGCATCCAATATTCCAAACATCCCATAGAGAATTCACTTTCGGTATGTGGTTATAAATTCGTATGGTAAATATATGTGATTACAATTTGAATGGAACATATTGTTTTAATTAATTAAGTGTAAATCATATTTTAATAAATTTAAATAAAAAGGTTAAATTAATTATGTGTAAATCATACTTTTTTAAGTTGAAATATATATAAAATACATATTAACAAGAAGGTACTGAAATGGTACTGAAAGTATGTTAAAATTTGATTTTAAAATAAAATATTTTTTAACTCTTTTGGTGTTATGTTTATGTATTATTGTGGTCAAAAAATACTATAAAAAAAATTACTAGGATCTCCCAGACTAGTGCATAATATATGTTAGGTTGTTAGCAGGTAGTTTTTACCAACTATTTAGGATTTCCAAAAAAAAATAAATAATGCTATGATTATCTTTCAAACCAACTGCTGTAATTTGCAAACGGGCTAGCAATAAGAGATGCTACCGCAAAATTGTAAATAGTTAAGAGAACATTTATCTTTATTAGGCAAAAAATTAAGAAATTTAAGGAAGCAAGAAAATTATTTTTAGTAGAAAGAAGATATCAACGGATGACAAAGACGTGTAATTGTAAAATCCATTTAATCCTCTTGCAGTTAGGTCAGTTTTAAGAATAACTGACAGAAACATTTTTTTTAAGTAACAGTAATTTTTGGCCAGTTATTTTTGCAGTTTTTAAGACGGAATGAACTTAAACCAGCTTTTTGATTAGCTGAAAATTGGTCGTTTTTAATTTTTGACGGTTGCAGAATGCTTATTTTTTCTTTATTTCTATTTTTTTGTTGTAGTTGCCACGAAGCCTTAACCTTCTACATGTCGTGAAACTGGGACCACTATTACTTGTGTAATATATAACCAAATCTTTTTGATCGGGTCTTGTTTAAGAAAAACATACAAAGTGACTTTTTTATCGTTACAAAATCACTGCTTCATCCTATATAAGATAAGGGTAGCTCTCTATTTGACGTATTCTTTCTTTTTCGAAATATACCGGAATATCTTTTTGGGTAAGATAAAGCAAATAATAAGCTAACAAATGTTATGCTAAGCAAATGTTAATTTCTAGTATCAGTGACACAAGCACGTTATACAATTAATTAGATGACTCGTGTATCATTTTGTAAACTGCTAATGGGCCCTAAGGTAATTTAGTTGGCTTGTGATTAATTAATTAATTCAAATGATAACCCTTCATTTAGTTTATTCTAATTGTCATAATATGCCATAAATTGAAGATAGTTTGAATTTATTTTCAAGCAAGGTACATGTATACCTAGTTTTTTAAATTAATACATTAGCACATTAATTAAATTTATTTTAATTCTCATCATTAAAAATAGCAACAATGGTAAAAATATTCTTTAAGGAGATAATATTTAGGCGGTGATCAGCTATAGTGCCGAAATAGCCAGTTCTTTAAATAAAGATTAAGTAACGAAGAAAGATAAATACCTAAATTTATTAAGTTAACTAAACAACATTATTTATTGTCAGTCCAGTTAAAGAAATGTTAGAAAATAAAGATATTTATTTTAAAATGTTTTTTTAGATTTTATTAAATAGTTATCAATGACGTGGATAATTTTAAAGGCTTAACTTTTTTGCCAGAGGATCATTGCATCGCCGTGGTGGTTTTTGTAATACTTGTTATTCTAGTGATTTATAGATTAACTTTGAATGTACGTTTACATATTCATATATTGTAGTATTTTTAACATAATATATTATAACCTAGAGAGTGTTTAAAAAGTGGACTTGACTTTTTCTGTGCAGCCAGTATATATCCATTTATATACAAATAAAGCTTAGTTTTGGGACTTTTTAAATACTTTCATTGAGTCCAGGCCAAAAGGGGTCGCATGGTTGTAAACCGAAGAAAAGAACCAACAAAATATTAATGAATTTGTTAATTTAATTTTACCTTTTTTAGAATAATCTTTTAGTTAGTATTGTTCTTTATTAAATTAAATAATTTATCTATATTGACGCAAAGAAAAATATACTCGTAGTTTGGAAAAAAATAGCATTTGGAAGTCATGATCTTGTTGCTGTTTTCATGAATAATAATTATTAAATATCTGGTATAAATCCAGCTAATACATATTTTGAAAATTGGTTAACTATTAAGCTCTATTTGCAAAAAGCTGCCCGTCTGGCCCTTTAAACTTGTCGTCAGACCAAAAAGCTTAGTGACGATATAAGGGTTGCCCAGTTCCAATATTAGTTTTTTTTTTAACTCTCGCAAGTCATCATGATTACCGACTTTTTGAGCCAAATCAATATATTTTTTATTGTTGTAACTATAGTTACAGACTTTTTAAACCACTGAAATATGTTTTTTAATGTGTTTTTGTCAAACAAAGATAAATGGATTTTACTTTTTAAATAAAAAAATGAAAATGGCACTTATCCACTAATTTAAAATCAAAAGTGTTTTAATAGGTATTAAAACATTTTAAATGGATTAGCTTCGCTTGGCATTTTATTAACTTTTACTTACTTATTATTCTTTTTGCGTGAAAGTTTTATATTATAATTTGAAATGCTTGTAATTCTGTTATAGAATTTCGCCTACAAAATATATTTTGTAGAAGCCTTATTTAGGTGTAAAGAATTATTTTTAGCCAATAAAAATATGTGCAAGGGGCCAATTATCATTAGTCATAAAGTAACAATGCAAATACTAATATTACCTTATATAAACGGTCTTGTAAAATTTTTAATCCTACATCATCAAAGATTAAAGCGAGATTTAGATGTGCTCAGAATATTGATTTCCTAGAAAATTTCTAACTAAGTTAATAACCATAAACTAACCACGTATTAGGCCGAAGGTATCTAATGCCAAGGAAGCAATCTTCCAAAGCCCTGTGCATATTTGGGATTCAACTCGGCGCGTAATCCCGGACGGTCAGTTTTACCCTTGTCGCCGATTTTGACATCAAGCTAAAGTAAACTAACTGTCCGCTTGTTCTTAGGGTTTTGGGTACATAATATGATACAAGGTGGTAATTTTTTAGGAAAACATACTGAATTTACAGTGGTTCTTGTTAAGGATTACTTATTCTAACCAACATCTTTAATTTTTGTGTTCTGCAGGATAGTACGATTAGGCGATTTTGACTAATAACATAATTATTAAATGGTATATTGTAAGATTGTACTAAGTTTGTTTTTTGTCATTTGTTAAAAATTGTTCTAAAATTTTTATTTGCATTTACGATTTGACGTCCTGAATACATTAGTAATTAAGGAGAGAGATACCTTTAGGCAGGGTAAAATCAATCAATTTTAATGTTTTTTTTTTGAGTCATAAAATAATTGAATTATTTGGTAATTTATCATCTTTTTGATACATTGTTAAAGTGTAAAAAACATGTGATTTCGTTTTTATAAAATGGCGGTCTTGCAGAATATTACTTCAAGTGTCTAATCCGAGGTATCAAAAACTGCTGCAGCTCTCAAAATTTTGCTACTAATTTCAAATAAAAAAGGTTTTGCTTGTATTCAATTACTAACATGTTAAAGGAAAGGATAAACCTATAAAATAATAAAAAAAGTTAAACTTTAAAATTTGTATTGGCTGTTTAATTAAAGGTCCCAATTTTTAACCATTTTTTTAACAGTTTTTACCTCGAAAATATATTTATTAACCCGATATCTTTAAACTTTTAGGTACATCCTTCCAATAGTACTATAAAGAGAAACCTCTTTAAAATTACTGCCTTATCGGTTAACAACTTTTTAATTTATAGTCTAAGCAGTTTTGAAATGACAGTTTTAAGATAATCACGTTTAAAGATTCGTTACGTTCCAACTACCTGATTAGTAGTCCAATTATTATAGATATTTTTTTGTAATTAATGTTAACAGATATCCACTGCGCCATGACTTCTTTAATAACCTGTAGATTACTAACATCAAAAATCCCACCAATTTAGTTTTCAGGTAATTTTTTTAAACAAATTTAAAAAAAAAACTTCAAAACCTACAAAATGGTTTTTAAAAAAATCCCAATCCGACCGGGAAAAGCCGGAAAAATTCTTAAAACAGACCTTTTTTCAAAAATTCGTATCTTCGTTAATTTGCAATATAAAGAGCTGATTTTTTGAGAAATGATAGTCAATAACATTTACTTTAAGCTGCCGAAAGATAAAAATTGACGCATTAATAGTTTTTATTCAATCGCACTATAAACAAAGTAGGCCCTTATCTTGCAAGTGCCATGAATATTAGGCAAATGATCCGATTTAAATTTTTAAAACGGCTTTTAAAAGTTGAGATTAGAAGCTACAAATTGTATATCTCACATTTTCATATAATTTTGGAGAACATTGTTAAAAAATGTTTGTGAACCTAGCACGTCGAGCGAAAATTCGCAACCGAGACGTACTCTCACTTTTCCTTCGCTCCTGGGTGCCCTCTCCACGGTCGACTCAATACGTCTCGGTCGCGAATTTTGGCTCGACGCGCTAGATCCGTTGTTCACCAAAGCTTGACCACGGTTCAGCAACGGCTGTCAGATATTCGGAATGTTGATATTTTGGTTGTAAAAAATTATTAAAGCTTCTTTAAATTTGCTTTTCTTCTTACGAGTAACTTTTGCTTCCGACCATTGTATGCGGTGTTGTTTTGACCATGCGTGTTTGGCAATCCCTGACTTCGAAGTTTCACCTTGTTCCATATGTTTTTTTTTGTTCATTAACTCTAATTTTAAATAGTCTTTGTGTTTACCCAATGTATACCTAACCACATTCACAGGAAATTTGGTAGATACAGTCATTATTTAAAACAATGTTGTCTGGTTTCATTTTAGTAAGAACACTTCTTAGAGTGGTTTGGGATTTAAATGCCGTTTTAATAGTATACTTATTTGCGATTTAACGAATCTTTTCCAAAGTTTCTTTTATATACGGAATTGTTATAAATATTTGTTCCTGTGGAGTCTTGTTCAAGTTAAAGTTTTTTTTTGTCTTATTTTGATATTTCTCGATTGTTTTCTTAACCAGTCTCTCACTGTAGCCGTCCTAGTTTTCCCAAGTGTCTGAGTGAGAAAACGTTTTTGGACATTAATTTTAGAGCCCAGGGAATTTGGTTAGAAAATTTTACACCCAAAATTTACTTAAAAAATAATAATAAAAATTTGTTCGCCTACCTAGAACAGGAAGGGAAAAATTTCCAAACAATGTTATGGTTAACTGTTAAAATAAAATTGAAATTCAAATTTTCGCCATAACTTTCACTAAAAATTTCCTATGTGTAAAATGTAGTAAGCTGTCCAAAAGATAAAAAACAATAATAGGTTTTATTATAAAGGTATAAGCCTATATTACATTCTAAACAGTGATTGTAACAGAAATTTACTTTCCCAAGGGCTTTCCACAAATTGAAATTGGTAATGAGATTTCGAAGTAATGCAAGTGTTAAAAAATTAAATATTTATAAGAAAGCTTATTCAGTATTAATATGTTTCGTGAATCTGGAACATAATTAAATATTAACTGGTTGACACTAATAAACACCGGCTAATTTTGGTCTACTCAGAGCTTTAAACTATAAAGTGTTGGTAAACTTACATACTTAAGCCAAAAAGTTTAACCATAGCTGTTATTTAATAGGCTTTAAAAATATTTTTTAAGAAAAGGCTGCTCGTATTACACTTACTAAAATGATAAAATAAGTTACTTTGTTACAACAACCCCACTTTTTACTTGTTTTTTTACAAACCCACAGATTGGTACCAATATGTACTGTAATCTCACAAAAATTGGCTAAGTATGCCCTGAGTTTGTGCTAGTAAAATAAAAAAATATGCAATTTAAACTTTTTTTATTCATATTAAGAATATTTTTAAATTAGTTTTAAAATAGTATATTATATAATAATTGCGGTAACTATATTCTGGTTTTTTTACATTAAGAAAAGCACCTAGTATGTAATCATGGTTACTGATTTTTTGAACCAATGTAATACATTTTTTTGTTAAGGTGTTTTTTTAAATCAAAAATAATATAGTATAGAATTTTAGCGCAGGCAAGTCGAAGTTGCAAATCTAGCCATAGGCGAGCTTTGCATTTGCTTAAAGGTGCTCGCCGACTAGCGCGACGCGACAGTGTTGTCCGCCCACTGGGTGACGCGATGCGACGCGGCGCGACACGAAATCTTACAAAATATGGCAGTCGGTTGCGAGTTGTCATGGAGAGCTCATCGGAGGAGAATTTTTGTGTTTGGAGTAATTGCTGCTATGGAGGAGAAAAAAAAACTTGAAAAGGAGAGTTTGGGCCCATAAAATTAATCGAAAGAGAAATGCGTGTGGAGAATTTCATTATTGATTTTCAGATTTGAGAAAAGATGCAAAAAAATTTCAAATACTTTCGCATGTCGGAAGAAAAGTTTTTTGAACTTCTCAGTTTAATATAGACGTCTATAGAACACCAAAAAAAAGGTGCTTTTACATACCTTAAAATCAAAATCCACTAAACTTTTTTATTTAGAATAATTTAAAAATAATAATAATAATAATAATTAAATACAAATGTCACAAAAATAACAACAAATAAAAAAATGCAGTGATAGCAGAACAGAGCGACATGTAAGATTCTTCACAATGATACCTGAAGGAGGCCGATGAGACACGAATGCCACGCGTCATTGTCGCTTGCTTGCTCTCCCGACTTGTGTCTCAAAGTGTCGCGTCGTGCCGCGTCGCGTCGCATCGCCTAGATGGGCGAGCTTCAGTTAAATTACATGTAAAGTATCCCTGATGCATTTAATTGCGTTGGGTCGCGTTGCGCTAGTTGGCGCTAAATATCATAACAGCACGAGATATACGGGTATGGTAATTCAGTATCCGTCCTTTGGAATTCCTCAAGTAAAATCGAGAGCATCTGTAAACCATGTGAGTTCGACAGACTCAGCAAACTGTGATGCTGCATATTAATACATAAATATTCCATACGCTAAGCGGGGGTACGACCTCAGAAAGTTTCAAACGCGTAGTAGGAATACTCGGTATTGTTGCATTCGCCTTTCTTTACTTTCTGTTATTCTGTGTCTTGGGATGACTATGGTTTTTTGTCTTTTTAACTTGTTATTATTAAAGATCGAATACTGATTTACCATACCTGCATACACTACAACCGTGGCATTTTAAACCACTCGCAACGGTTTTAATTTTTTGTTTCATATTTCAGTGTCTTAAAAATCTGACAACAAAATGTCAACCAGCAATCTTTCAAACACAAAGTCACAAAACATTGTTGTACAAATAAAGTCATCTTGTAATGTCAATATATCAATATTAAATTTATGGTTTCTAATGTCGCCTTTGTCAACTTAAAAGTAGAGTCAAACCGAACATGGATTTAGCACGCTATACTTAGGAAAATAGAAAATTTCTGATGGAGACCATTTCTGCTGAATGCGAAAGTCACTAAAAGTTACGTGACTTGTCAAAAAAACTGTCAAATTTGACTGAATCCGATATTCCGAAATTTTATTCTTCTATCTTAAAAAGTACAAAAAAAAGAGTGAGTCTTGCTCATGGATTACCCGGTATATTTTACCAGGCAACCCCGCTGTAATATTCTACTTTCCTGGATTATTAAGAATGGTTTTAGTCCGAGATCTTCTAAATTATTTAGCATAACTTCGTCCAGCTTTTAAAATATCATAAAGTTGCAATATTCCAAATTTTGTTTTTACTTACACGCTATAACACAGTTTATAGAAGTGTCTTTTAAACCTAAAATTTAAAAGCAAACCATCAGTGCTATCTTTTAAAAAGTAGTGCATAAACCATAAAAAACCAAATTCTGTACAAAAATAAGCTATTACTTGTTTCCTGTATAAAGAAATACCTAAAAAAAATAGTCATTTATTAATTTTTTTTTAATACAAATTTTTAAATTTATTTTAACTTAATTGCTATATTGCCGCCAATGAAACGTTTGGAAAAAATTAAAGAACAATCTTAATAGTTTTTTTAACTTGATCAGTGTATTTTTTACATAGGAAATTCGAAAACCCGCTAAAATTTACCATTTTCTGAGAAAATCATAATTGGTGCCTTTTAAAGTTAGAAAGCTGATCTTTCGTTAATATTATGTCGTTTAAACAGGCTAAGGGCGAACGCTGTCCGCCAAATAGTTTTTTTCAAGATCACAGTTTAAATGTTTTTCAGTGATTTGGACGACTCACCTAATAAGTGTAATTGTAAGAGAAATGTACAACGCTTTCTTGAAAAATTCTAAAAAGGACTCCCGCGTACCGAAACTCTATTTTCATTATTTATAATTTTTGGTTGCGCTCTCGGCGTCAAAACCGAGTACGTCATACAAAATAATTTTTTTAGAGTATTAAGTTATATTTAAAAGTTTTTAAAAAGTAATGGTGTATTCAAAACCCTTTAAAGAATTTATTTCCGTTAAACAAAATTGTTTTGACCCTTAGTCTTCATTTTACATTAGAAAAATGTTTAAATAATTGTCGTAATTATTTTTCGCTTTGTATATGACAACCTGTATATGAAAAGTGCTCTACACTTTTCATATACAGGGTGTCCCAGAAGTAATGGGACACAAAGCAACAGCAGATTCCTTACGTCGAAATAATGCAATTAATGTCAACTTGCCTTATTTCAAAGTTGATAATAAATGAGATACAGGGTGTCAAGCTTTTAAATTTGTTTTCGTTTTTTCGTAATAATTTCTTAACTAAATGACATAGCGGTACAAAATTGGGGACTTGGGGGTTCTGTGAAGCTAGAAATTCAAATTCGTCCATGCTTTTAATGTTGCTAGTAGAGGGCGCCAGCTACAGCCCACCGCATTTGTTTTAGATGCCATTACTTTTTTTAAGCTTACTATATTGACCTGTTTATTTAAAATAAAGTTACTATTATTCCCTCTGCATTAAAAATGTATCATTTAGGTCTTTAGACGTAACTGTTTTCCAAATAAAGGCACTTTAAACGACCCCGCAATTTTCCTATGGAAAATGGGTTTTGGCCAATTGTTTTCAAACTTTGCAAAGTAATAGTTTTCAACACGCTGATCCAAGTCTCCAAGGGCACAAACCCCAAAAACCCCTCCAAACCCTCCAAAATCACCCTTAAAAGTATCTAAACCCCCATTGACCTTTAAGGCTAATTTTGAGGTAAAGAGGGTTCTTTAGTGCTTTAACTTGATCAGCGTTGGCATAACTTGGAAAGTTTAAATTGACCCCGCATTTTCAAGAAACTGCGGGTTCTTTAAAGTGCGTTTATCTCGAAAACAGTTGCTCCTGAGACCTAAATGAGGATACCTTTTGACCTAGCGGGAATTCTAGTAACTTTTTTTTAATAAAGGGGTCAATAATACTAATTTTAAAAAAAGTTATGCCTTCTAAAACAAGTGGAGTAGGCCGTATCTGACGCCCTCTACTAGCAACATTAAAAGTATGAAAGAAGAGCTCCACTAAGCAAAAAAATTTATACGACAATTATTTAAACACTTTTTTTAATGTAGAATGACAACTAAAGTTCGAAACATTTTGTTAATTAACAAGTGTCTAATTTAAAAAAATAACCTTACGCTATATTTTTAACGGAAGTATATTTTTCCAAAGTGTTCTGAATATACTATAATTTTTAAAAACAGTTTAATTATAATTGTATACCCTAAAAAAATTATTTTGTGTGATGTACTCGGTTTTGACGTCGAGCTCGCAACCAAAAAAATCGCGCAGAGGCCTATTTTCAGCGTTACATTAAAATTATATGAGTATATAATAAAGATAGAGTTCCAAAAGAAGGGAGTTTTTTGGAATTCTCCAAGGATCTCTTTTTAAAATTTCTAAAATATTATTAGTTTATGAAATACCGGCAAAAAACGAAATATTTTTTTTTCATCTTTAATTGTTTAAACCTTTTGCATTTTTTACATGCTATTAAACGCTTCCAAAACATTTTTCTAGACATTATTGCGGATTGAATGAGTTACCGCACGTATTTTAAGGAACAGTATCTCTATTTTTTACCATTTTTAACCTATTGCTTAGGCTATACTAATTAACCAAATAGTGCTTACTGATAATAAATTATATTTTTAATTTAAAATAGATTGTGAATACAATTGAAAAAATTGCAAAACAATAATAATTTTAACTTACTTAATCTAATTGACTCAATCTATCAAAGAAACCCCTGATTCCTTATCCAGATTGGTCCTCAATCGGGCAGAAAGAATATTTTCCACTGTTTTAATTTCCTTTGTAATAAAAGAAAGCCTCACTTAAGCATCGTGCAGCCAGTAAAATTTTCAGGAATAAGCTTCTTTTACTATATTTAGCTATATTACAAGTGACTTTCCCTCTTTCTTTATTCTTTCGGTATACTTCCCTCTAATTTGAAACGAAATGACATTGGTTGGAGCGGAAAATAATCTTCAGACGAGCCCGGAATAATTTCATTTGTATTGGTAGACTAGCATGAACTCTACATACACATAATACAAATGTGCATATTAAATATTTGTTAAGTTAATTTTTTTAAGTACTACTCTAATAAGAACTATTTTTTTAAATTAATTAATCAACAACACACTCTGATGCAGTAGGCAAGGTGTACTTCAACATAAAAAGAACATACTGAATTTATGAAAATTATTATACTTTTAGTTCTATACGAAGTATTAATATACAGTAAAAAACGCTGCTCATAACTGTGTACATTTTAATTCAAATTGTTATTGCCCTTTAAAAAAAAAAAGCAAAATACCGTTTTTACTGTTTTGTAGGAAAACTTTTTCCAAAAAAGATAGCTGTTCAAATTGTTTAAAAGCTTCTCCTGCCTTCATTTTACAGAGTGTAAAAAAATCCAACTAATTTACAAACCTTTGTAAAAAACGACGATCTACAAAAAAACTACAAGCGTGCGGCAAAGACCACTTTTCTGCACACATTTTCACACTTGTGCTAAAAAGAAGATTTTTCCGCACTAGTAGGGAATGGTAGTTTTTGTTAGTTTCTGTAGAAAACTCAGGTTTTAATTTACATTTTCGGTTATTTTTAAAATAGCATGTAAAATAGCTAAACTTCTAATAAAAATAGAAGACTAAGACCTTGTCTGTAAGAAAACAGCAACTGTTGAACGTACGAGGTGGCAGCTGGAAACCCTTTAAAAAGATGTATAAAACAAAAATCAAGTTATCATTTCTCTCAGAAAGATTGGTAACATTTGTTGAATATAAAAAGTGAGAAAAATAATTAAAAAAAATTTTGTATAATAATAACTTTGTAAGTGTGGGTCATAGAAAAAAAAATTGAAAGGATATAAACTTTCCATAAGGTAAAAATTAGTTTAAAATTGCAAAATATATTGGGCTAATTGTAAAATGATAAAAGACAAAAACAGGCAATAAAGTAGCTATTTACATAGATTTCTGGACCTTTAGATTTCTTTAAGGGCCTCCATATTCAATCAGATAAAATTTCATGCTGTCGTAACACCTTATGTCAAATTTCGTTAAAATCTGTTCAACAGTTTTGGCACAATAATTTTGCAATCCAATTTTGTTTAAAAAAATGGAAAAATTTGAAAATTGGGACAAGTATAGAATATTTAACCTAGACATTTGATTTTTATTTTACATGTACTAGAGATCTTGAGGTTTCAATCTTTTTTTTAATTTAAATCGAATCATTTGGATTCCCATATGAACATGCTGGGGGCAATAATTGTTTTAACATTTTTGTTTAAGTTTATGCAAAAAATGGTGGGTTTTTGGCATAATTATTATTTTCTAAAAATGTTTATGCCTAGAAGAAGTAGGTATCAATTTTTCAATAAAATAGCTATTAGTACCCCGCGGTGAAAATCATCATAACCTTATTTTTAGTACAATGAATTTTGTTTATATCTTATATACAGGGTGTAAAAAGTGATGCTCCCGATTTTAATGGTCGATAGTAACAAGTCGAAAAAGCCAAAAACATATAGGTCAAGAGTTAATTGTTCTTGAAATATGGCCTTTCAAAGTTTAAAAAAGTTGGCAACACCGCGCCCGTTTCATTGCAACGAGTCGAAAGTCTTACGTTTTTTGCGAGGTTTTGAATATTTACTTTTTTAAGGAGATGTTCACTAACATACAAATAATAAAAAATACTTCTTGCAATTTATTTTAATATTTAATTTGGAATTATGTTTAGGTAATGGTTTTTATTTTTTATTAAAAATAATTGTACTTGCCACAAGAATAGGCTTAATATCTATTTTAGGAACACAAATTATTATGCTTTAAAACAGCACGTTTTTATTTTGATTAAATAATAAGATTTTTCGGTCGCACACATTCCGTTTTTATAACTCTTTGGTACACTTGCACTACGTTTGTCTTGAATTTAAAACATCTTCGGCATATTTTCCCTATTTAAAAACAAACAAAAATATCGCGGCCGGACCGGTAAACACAATGTACAACTGACTTTACGCAGAAGGTTCTGGGTAGCTCTGTTGCAAATTGTTTTTTAAATTTTTAAACTGCCAAAAAAATTATTGAAAAATTATTTTATTTTTTATTTGTAGACTAAAACATTTAAAACTTAGTTTGCAAATAAATCTACTGATAAGAGATTAAGACAAAAGTTTTCAGTTGTTAAGGTTGTCAGAAATAACAGCTTTCAAAGTTCATGATTTTGACATCGTTTAGACAAAAATTTGTCAAGTTTTGACAGATATGTCATATAAATTTTTCGACTTGTTTTGAGCTCCACTATCGTCTATTAAAATCGTGAGCATCATACTTTTTACACCCTGTATACACTTTAATATTATTTTACTCTTATATTTATAAAAAGTATAAACACAGCAAATACATAAACTAAATTTAATTAAATACAAAGTATTTCTTCATGTCAAATAATAATTTCTAATTAAAATCCGGGTTTACACTTTCAGACATTTAGTATATAAAAACTTCTCAAAGTTCAGGTACTTAATGAAGTTGAGGACTAATACAGGTGTCGGAAAATTAATTATTTAGACAAAGAGTGAAGTTTACAAGACTTATGAATGTTTTGGAAACTGCTTATGTGCAATCCTTCTCAGAAAAAAAATACAAAATAAGATCTGACCAGGCACGGAAATTTAGTTGGTTTACTTGAGAGTTAAGGCAACTTTGTTTTTTACAGAACCTTAGATGCCAATATAAAAATGATTATTTTAATAATATTTATAAAGATATAAAACAAGATTACTAAAAAGAAATTTGCAAACCAAAAATTAAATCAACTGATACCATCATACCTTCTTCAAGTAATTCTGCACGATCTATGTAGGATATATAAATAACCACAAGGGGGGGAGCTGACATCAGCTTAAATATTTCACAGTCTATTTTTGATAAATATTTTTTATGTATAGCCCAGAATCTCGTAAATGGAATTCCATCCACTCAAGATCCATCGGATAATATAAGGAATAGAAAATTCACAAAAAAAATTAGCTTTAACCGGGTATCTAACATTTGAGTACGTGATGTTATAAACAACTTAAAAAATACCAACATTAGAGACATATTTGAACTCAGTGTTAGATTAATTAAGGCAATAAAAATTTAATTATACTGCTTTTTTTTGACTATTAACCTTTGCCTGGAGGAAATACCTTTTCGTTCATCAAAAAAGCAGTTGTATTTTCCATCTTTAAAGGTGATGCGGAGCACCCAGATAATTATAGGACTAAAATTTCTTTTCTACCAATCACATCAAAAATCTTAGAAAATTGTTTGTCACTGCAGATCATTGCACATTTTAAAACATAAAACTACTTAATATAATAAGGATGCAAAAGAAAAACTCGTTAATAATAAATTAAAGTTTATAAAAACACGTTTTTATAGCAAATAAAACTTAAAAAAATAAAATAATTTAATTATAATAATATAATAATATATTAAAATACAGGGTGGCCGTCCATATTTTGACCCATTTTGATCGCGAATAACTTTTGAACAAATAAAGATATCAAGATGCGGTTTTCGCAAATATACTTATATTTCTTTAAAGTTTATTCTCGTATCTTTACCATTTTTATGTGACATTCCATTAGCTCAAAAACAAAATGGCCGATTTTCCGATATAGGACAACTTTGTTCTTTTAAATGGAACACCCTGTATATGTTTCAATATTTTTAAAATTTAATCTTTCCCCTTTCAAAAAATGTAACACAAGCTATGGTTATCTTAAAAAATAACGCATTTATTGACCTCCAAAGAATTGACTGTATGTCGAATAGGAATATTATTTTAAAAGGATTTTTTTGAAATGTCACCTGTGGAAACAAAGTTATCTCGTTTCCATAACAGCAACAAGTCTCATTGTCAGCCATTGTTGGTCATTTTTGACAAGTTATTTTAATTAGGAAGCGCAAAATGTTTTCGTTAAGCGAAAAAGGAAAATGTGTTATTATGTTTGCCGAAACCAAATCAGTAAAAGAAACCCAGCGAAGATTTAGAAACTTGTTTAATAAAGCTCCACCCACAAAAAAATTAAATTAAAATCTGGTACAGAAAATTCTGGAGTACAGGATCTTTAGCCCCTAAAAAGAAATTAGTAAACAATGAGAATTTGCTAAATAAAACGTTACAATTCTGGAGATAACTCAGGAAGATCCAACATTGTCAACAAGAAAAATCTCAAGTTCAGTCCATATTCCTAAAACTACAGTACAAGAAATCATGAAAAAAGAACTTAAATTAAAGCCATACAAAATTCAAATGTTACAAGAAATAAAAGAAACTGATTTTCCACAAAGGGTGGAATTTTGCCAGAGAATTCAAAATTTAGTAAGGAACAATATACATTTTTTGGATAGACTAATAATGTCAGACGAAGCCATATTTCACCTCAATGGAAAAGTAAATAAGCATAACTGCAGGTTTTGGGCAACAGAAAATCCTCGACAATATAACGAATACGTTAGAGATTCGCCAAAAGTCACAGTCTGGTGTGGTATGTCAAAGCAAAAATTTAAGGGCCATTTTTTTCATGAACCAACTGTAACCTCTTGGACTTACGTTGATATGCTGGAAATATTTTTATCCCCAATTGAAAGAAGAAAATCTATTGAATTTCGTCTATTTTCAACAAGATGGGGCTACACCACATTATGCTAACATTACCAAGGATTCACTGACCAACGTTTTTGGAAACCGGTGGATTGGAAGAGGAGGCCCTATTTCCTGGCCACCTCGTTCACCAGATTTGACTGTTCCAGATTTTTTCTGTGGGGATATGTGAAAGAGAGGTGTTATAGTCCACTTCCCCAAAATTTAGAGCAATTAAAAATTAATATCCGAAACATAATAGAAAATATTCCTGAAGAATTTTTAGTCAATAGTTTTAATAAGTTTTTTCGAATTTAAATAAGTGCGTCGAAGTCGGCGGAAGGCATTTTCAACATTTACAGTAGTTTTTTAAAAAGTAATGTAACCTTATTGTAACTATTATTTTGTGAATAACCTAAACCTTTGGCGATCCTTTTTTTGTAACATATGAAGCAAATTTTAATTGTTAAATAATATTGTTGGTCGACATGCAGTCAATTTTTCGAAGGTCAATAAATACGTTGTTTTTGAGATAACCATAGCTTGTGTTACATTTTTTTAAAGGGGAAAGATTAAATTTTAAAAATATAGAAACATATACAGGGTGTTCCATTTAAAATAACATAGTTGTCCTATAATGGAAAATCGGCCATTTTGTTTTTGAGCTAATGGAATGTCACAATAAAATCGTGAAGGTACGAGAATAAACTTTAAAGAAATATAAGTGCATCTGCAAAAACCGCATCTTGATACCTTTATTTGTTCCAAAGTTATTCTCGATTAAAATGGGTCAAAATATGGCCGGCCACCCTGTACATATAATATAATTATATATATAATATAAAACAAGGGGTGCTTGATATTAAATATTACAATTACACACGAAATTGAAGTCAAAATTGGGGGTCGAAAAGCAAAAAATCAAGAAAATGTAATTTCAGAAAATAACATTTTTTTTTTAACTTTAAACTTTGTTTTAAGTTATATAACCCTTTCGTCCAAAAGTAATAATTTTTCAAAAATATACAAAAAATCGGATTTTCATAATTTTTTAACGTACACCCATGGAAAAAATTTGAAAATATATTTTTTTTATTTTTGGATTTTTTCTGCAAGATTTAAGTGCTTTGGAATTTAACTAAATAAAATAAATGATTTATAATAAAAAAAAACAAAAATAATACATATGTTCTATAGTTTTGTGGCGGATTCATGTTTCAGTTTGTTTTATTTGGGTTACTTGCCTTTCTACTTTTTGGAAAATGGGACCCTCTTGGTCCGGGTCCCGGGGTATACGATTGACCCCTATGAACTTGCAGATCGCCTGCAACAAAAAAGAAAATTAAAACCAAAAATAAACCAAATTTTAAGAAATTTTTGGTCAAAAAACTTAGGAAATTGGACCAAAAATTTCTTAAAATTTAGTTTATTTTTTTGTTTTAATTTTCTTCTTTTGTTACAGGCGATCTGCAAGTTCATAGGGTCAATCGTATACCCCGGGACCCGATCAAGAGGAGTCTATTTTCCAAAAGTAGAAAGGCAAGTAACCCAAATAAAACAAACTGAAAACATGAATCACAAAACTATAAAATATGTATTATTTTTGGTTTTTTTTTTATTATAAATCATTTATTTTATTTAGTTAAATTCCAAAGCACTTAAAATTTGCAGAAAAAATCCAAAAATAAAAAAAATATATTTTCAAATTTTTTCCATGGGTGTACGTTAAAAAATTATGAAAATCCGTGTATATTTTTGAAAAATTATTACTTTTGGACGAAAGGGTTATATAACTTAAAACAAAGTTTGTGCCCTAAAAAGTTTCATGTCTCTTTGACATTTTTTGAGATATTGACGTTTTAAAGTTAAAAAAAATTGTTATTTTCTGAAATTACACATTTTCTTGATTTTTTGCTTTCGACCCCCAATTTTGACTTCAATTTCGTGTGTAATTGTAATATTTAATATCAAGCACCATTGTTTTATATTATATATATATATATATATATATATATATATATATATATATATATATATATATATATATATATATATATATATATATATATATATATATATATATATATATATATATATATATATATATATATATATATATATATATATATATATATATATATATATATATATATATATATATATATATATATATATATATATATATATATATATATATATATAATTATTTTATATTTTAATATATATTATTATAATTAAATTATTTTATTTTTTTAAGTTTTATTTGCTATAAAAACGTGTTTTTTTAAACTTTAATTTATTATTAACGAGTTTTTCTTTTGCATCCTTATTATATTAAGTAGTTTTATGTTTTAAAATGTGCAATGATCTGCAGTGACAAACAATTTTCTAAGATTTTTGATGTGATTGGTAGAAAAGATATTATAGTCCTATAATTATCTGGCTGCTCCGCATCACCTTTTTAAAGATGGAAAATACAACTGCTTTTTTATGAGTGAACGAAAAGGTATTTCCTCCAGGCAAAGGTTAATGAGTCTAAAAAGAAGCAGTATAATTAGAATTTTTATTGCCTTAATTAATCTAACACTGAGTTCAAATATGTCTCTAATGTTGGTATTTTTTAAGTTGTTTATAACATCACGTACTCAAATGTTAGATACCCGGTTAAAGCTAATTTTTTTTGTGAATTTTCTATTCCTTATATTATCCAATGGATCTTGAGTGGATGGAATTCCATTTACGAGATTCTGGGCTATACATAAAAAATATTTATCAAAAATAGACTGTGAAATATTTAAGCTGATGTCAGCTCTTTTAATCCCCTTGTGGTTATTTATATATCCAACATAGATCGTGCAGAATTACTTGAAGAAAGTATGATGGTATCAGTTGATTTAATTTTTGATTTGCAAATTTCTTTTTTGTAATCTTGTTTTATATCTTTATAAATATTATTAAAATAATCATTTTTATATTGGCATCTAAGGTTCTGTAAAAAACAAAGTTGCCTTAACTCTCAAGTAAACCAACTAAATTGCCGTGCCTGGTCAGATCTTATTTTGTATTTTTGTTCTGAGAAGGATTGCACATAAGCAGTTTCCAAAACATTCATAAATCTTGTAAACTTCACTCTTTGTCTAAATAATTAATTTTCCGAAACCTGTATTAGTCCTCAACTTCATTAAGTACCTGAACTTTGAGAAGTTTTTATATACTAAATGTCTGAAAGTGTAAACCCGGATTTTAATTAGAAATTATTATTTGACATGAAGAAATACTTTGTATTTAATTAAATTTAGTTTATGTATTTGCTGTGTTTATACTTTTTGTAAATATAAGAGTAAAATAATATTAAAGTATATACAGGGTGTAAAAAGTATGATGCTCACGATTTTAATAGACGATAGTGGAGCTCAAAACAAGTCGAACAATTTATATGACATTGCTGTCAAAACTTGACAAATTTTTGTCTAAACGATGTCAAAATCATGAACTTTAAAAGCTGTTATTTTTGACAACCTTAACAACTGAAAACTTTTGTCATAATCTCTTATCAGTAGATTTATATGCAAACTAAGTTTTTAATGTTTTAGGCTACAAATAAAAAATAATAATTTTTCAATAATTTTTCTGCCAGTTTAAAAATTTAAAAAACAATTTGCAACAGAGCTACCCAGAACCTTCGTGCGTAAAATCAGTTGTACATTGTGTTTACCGGTCCGGCCGCGATATTTTTGTTTGTTTTTAAATCGGAAAAATATGCCGAAATGTTTTAAATTCAAGACAAACGTAGTGCAAGTGTACCAAAGAGTTATGAAAACGAAATGTGTGAGACCGAGAAATCTTATTATTTAATCAAAATAAAAACGTGCTGTTTTAAAGCATAATAATTTGTGTTCCTAAAATAGATATTAACCCTATTCTTGTGGTAAGTACAATTATTTTTTAATTACAAATAGAAACCATTACCTAAATTTAATTCCAAATAAAATATTAAAATATATTGCAAGAAGTATTTTTTATTATTTGTATGTTAGTGAGCATCTCCTTAAAAAAAAGTAAATATTCAAAACCTCGCAAAAAACGTAAGACTTTCGACTCGTTGCAATGAAACGGGCGCGGTGTTGCCAACTTTTAAACTTTTCAAGGCCATATTTCAAGAACAATTAACTCTTGACCTATATGTGTTTGGCTTTTTCGACTTGTTACTATCGACCATTAAAATCGGGAGCATCACTTTTTACACCCTGTATATCAGATATAAACAAAATTCATTGTACTAAAAATAAGTTATAATGATATTCACCTCGGGGTACTAATAGCTATTTTATTGAAAAATTGATACCTACTTCTTCTATTCATAAACATTTTTTAAAAATAATAATTATACCAAAAACCCACCATTTTTTGCATAAACTTAAACAAAAATGTTAAAACAATTATTGCCCCCAGCATGTTCATATGGGAATCCAAATGATTCGATTTAAATTAAAAAAAAGATTGAAACCTCAAGATCCCTAGTACATGTGAAATAAAAATCAAATGTCTAGGTTAAATATTCTATACTAGTCCCAATTTTCAAATTTTTCCATTTTTTTAAACAAAATTGGATTGCAAAATTATTGTGCCAAAACTGTTGAACAGATTTTATTTTAACGAAATTTGACATAAGGTGTTACGACAGCATGAAATTTTATCTGATTGAATATGGAGGCCCTTAAAGAAATCTAAAGGTCCAGAAATCTATGTAAATAGCTACTTTATTGCCTGTTTTTGTCTATTGTCATTTTACAATTAGGCCAATATATTTTGCAATTTTGAACTAATTTTTACCTTATGGAAAGTTTATATCCTTACAATTTTTTTTTCTACGACCCACACTTACAAAGTTATGGCGATTTAAGTAACAAAAAATGTTTTGATTATTTTTTAACACTTTTTATATTTAAAAAATGTCACACATCTTTCTGAAAGAAATCATGACTTGATTTTTGTTTTATACATCTTTTTAAAGGGTTTCCAGCTGCCACCTCCTACATTCAACAGATGTTGTTTTCTTACAGACAAGGTCTTAGTTTTCTATTTTTATAAGAAGTTTAGCTATTTCACATGCTGTTTTAAAAATAACCAAAAATGTAAATTAAAACCTAAGTTTTCGAAAGAAACTAACAAAAACTACCATTCCCTACTAGTGCGGAAAAATCTTCTTTTTAGCATAAGTGTGAAAATGTGTGCAGAAAAGTGGTATTTGCCGCACGCTTGTAGTTTTTTTTGTAGATCGTCGTTTTTTACAAAGTTTTGTAAATTAGTTGGATTTTTTTACACTCCGTAAAATGAAGGCAGGAGAAGCTTTTAAACAATTTGAACAGCTATCTTTTTTGGAAAAAGTTTTCCTACAAAACAGTAAAAACGGTATTTTGCTTTTTTGTTTTAAAGGGCAATAACAATTTGGAATTAAAAAAATGTACAATTGCAGTTAATTGAGCAGCATTTTTTACTATACCCAATTCTTATTCTTTGTTACTTCGTATAGAACTAAAAGTATAATAATTTTCATAAATTCAGTATGTTCTTTTTATGTTGAAGTACACCTTGCCTACTGCATCAGAGTGTGTTGTTGATTAATTAATTTTAAAAAATAGTTCTTATTAGGTAGTACTTAAAAAAATTAACAACAAATATTTATTATGCCATTTGTATTATGTGTATGTAGAGTTCATGCTAGTCTACCAATACAAATGAAATTATTCGGGCTCGTCTGAAGATTATTTTCCGCTCCAACCAATGTCACCGTTTCAAATTGGGGAAGTATACCGAAAGAATAGAAAGAGGAAAGTCACTTGTAATATGGCTAAATATATAAAAGCATTCTGAAAATTTTACTGGCTGCACGATGCTTAAGTGAGGCTTTCTTTTATTACAAAGGAAATTAAAACAGTAGAAAATATTCTTTCTGCCCGATTGAGGACCAATCTGGATAAGAAATAAGGGGTTGCTTTAAAAGATTGAGTCAATTAGAATAAGTACGTTAAAATTATTATTGTTTTGTAATTTTAGTTTTTAATTGTATTCACATTTTATTTTTAATTAAAAATAGAATTTATTATCAGTAAGCACTATTTGGTTAATTAGTATAGCCTAAGGAATAGATTGAAAATGGTAAAAAATAAAGATACTGCTTCTTAAAATACGTGCGGTAACTCATTCAATCCGGAGTAATGCCTAGACAAATGTTTTGGGAGCGTTTAATAGCATGTAAAAAATGCAAAAGGTTTAAACAATTAAAAATGAAAAAAAAATATTTTGTTATTTGCCGGTATTTCATAAACTAATAATATTTTAGAAATTTTAAAAAGAGATCCTTAGAGAGTTCCAAAAAAAAACTCCCTTCTTTTGGAACTCTATCTTTATTATATATTTATATAATTTTAATGTAACGCTGAAAATAGGCCTCTGCGCGATTTTTTTTGGTTGCGAGCTCGACGTCAAAACCGAGTACATCACACAAAATAATTTTTTTAGGGTATACAATTATAATTAAACTGTTTTTAAAAATTATAGTATATTCAGAACACTTTGGAAAAATATACTTTCGTTAAAAATATAGCATTAGGTTATTTTTTTTTAATTTAGACACTTGTTAATTAACAAAATGTTTCGAACTTTAGTTGTCATTCTACATTAAAAAAAGTGTATTGTCGTATAAATTTTTTTGCTTAGTGGAGCTCTTCTTTCATACTTTTAATGTTGCTAGTAGAGGGCGTCAGATACGGCCTACTCCACTTGTTTTAGAAGGCATAACTTTTTTTAAAATTAGTATTATTGACCCCTTTATTAAAAAAAAGTTACTAGAATTCCCGCTACGTCAAAAAGGTATACCTCATTTAGGTCTCTAGGAGCAACTGTTTTCGAGATAAACGCACTTTAAAGAACCCTGCAGTTTTCTTTTGAAAAATGCGGGTTCCAATTGTTTTCAAACTTTGCCAAGTTATAGCTTTCAACACGCTGATCAAAAGTTTCCACAAGCACAAAACCGAAAAACCCCTCTAACCCCCCAAAATTAGCCTTAAAGGTGGGGGGACCAAGAGTGTCCTATTTTCCAAAAAGTAGAAAGGCGAATAATCCAAACAAAACAAACTGAAAAATAATACAATAATTAAAAACATATCTTTCCTATTTTGAACCGAAATTTTTTGTCAAAATTACATTTTCGTATATATTTCCTTTATTATTTAACTTATTAAAAATGTTTATAAACCTTTTAATATAGACAAGCTCCATTTTTCGTTATATGATTTTTTTAATCTCTTATAGTTTATATAATCGTAGTTCAAACATTCCGTTTCTGCCGGTAAATGAACCATATCGGTTTTTGCAGTTTTCTCGATTTTTTGCTGTTTAACCCTCAATTCTAACTTTAAACTTGTGTTCAGCAGAAAAAAATACGCCAGAAAATCTTAGTTCGACAGCCAGCATGTACCGCTTCTATCTTGTGGGCCTGTGTTATTTTTTTATAGCTATTTAAAAAATTAAAGTTATAAAAATATAATAAATAAACCCCACGTTACTATAATTATTAGTTAGGTTTGATATAAAAGAGTGTTTTTTTATTTTTTTAACTATTTATTTTTGATTTTTTAGGCCCAAAACAATATTAAAATTGGCAAATCCGCAAGTATTGTCATTTTGAAAAAGTGTTATTTTTTATTCAGATGATCCTAGTCAGGACATTAGAACAAAGTTATGAAATATTTGTATTGTCATCAGCTCTTGACGTCTACAAAATTTTTAATTTGGGCTTCTTGAAATTGGTGAAAAATAAGTTGAAAGATTCCATTTACAATAACTAATAGGCTTCGGTTATAAAGAAAAGTAAAGAGCCTTAAACAAAGCTTAAGACAGAAAACCGTAAAAAGAATGTTTGTTTAGAGGGCATCCTGCCACACCAGTTCAAAATCCTTACATTATGTCAAGAGCAAGGATCTGTGATTCGTCAAGAGACCCATTTTCAAAAATAATGTATACATATCTTTATTCAGCAAAAAAGCCAAACAGTTTTCCTTTAAATTTATACCGTTTAAATATTTTTTTATTTATGTATTTAAAAACTATTTTTATCCTATTTACGTCTCTATAAATAAATAAAATATAATTTAAAGGCAAAAGTAAAACTTTGTTAAAGTCACCTATTTTAACTTTTTATTATTTTACATTAGGAACTTAATATACTTTAAGTACTAGCTATAAACTAATCTGAAGACACTCAACAAACTTATAAAAGATTTTTATAAGCTCTAAATAATAGAGTAACCTCTACTCGGAAAAACTTTCTTACAAAAGTTTGAAACACAGAGCATGGCGGAGTTTTGTAATTCCGTTGTCAATAAACTTATTACGAACTTTTAAACTTGGCAGTGCCATGAATTTCTTTTTCGGTTTGAGAAAGTCAGCGCGAACAATTAAAAATTCATGTACTGTTACATGTTTTTCCTAAGAAAGAGGTAGCAACTGGTGCGCGTTTTATTTTAACGTCTATAAAAAAAATTACTGTGTTTTTTATTTTCTTAAAAGATGTGTGAAATGAAATTGGCCGCAATTTCTTCTAGTCCAGAAAACAAAGCTAAAAAAATGCAAAACCTGGCAATTTTTTTAAAATCATAATTTCTAAAATTGAAATTAAGCTTAATTACCCTTCTTTTAAAATCTATATTATAGCGACGGTTGCACTTAATTTTTTCGGGTTGAAAACTACTCTTAATTGCTAAAAGCCTTAAAACTATACATTTAAGTTTAGGTTGAGTAAAATTTGACCTAAATAAGTTAAAAAGGTAATATTTTTATTCTTTTAAACATTATTTAAAATATTTCAGCCCTTAAAAATCAACCCTTACTATGATTAAAAAAAATTTACCCCAAAAAATGAATAATATGTTATCAGAGTACTTTGCATAAAAATTTGGAATTAGTCTTAACTTACCCCTCTCTTCAAAATCTTTATTTGGCTGAAAGCCGCTTTTTATTTTTTAGGGGTGAAAACTACCACTTATTGCAAAAACCTTTAAAACTTTTATATTTAAGCTTAGGTCACATAAAATTAGGTTCATATAAATTAAAAACTAGGTAATCCTTACTGTGAAAAATTATGTAATAATTTTTAACCCTGGAAAAGGTAATATATTATCACAGAGTTGTAATTCTTTAATCCCTAAACCCCTCCCCTTACAATCTTGCTATGCAAAAAATTGGATAAAGCCACGGATTTTTTTAAAAATTCATCGAATCGCTTTTAGAGTGGTCCAAAAAATTGGTTTTTAAGCATAACTTCCTTAGTTTTTGTGACAAAAAGTTCCTTAAAAAACGTTTTGTTGGTTTTTCAAGAGCTATAAGGTCCTATATATTAAAACAGTTTACAACCCTTACTTTTCTAAAGGGGTGAGTTTGCCATACACAAAATGTGACTACGTGAACGTACTTTAAACGTATAAATCTCGCTTAATTTTCGTCATACAGTAAATTAAAAAAAATTAAATGTTTGTAATTCAAAAAGCTTCAAATTAATACTCTTGTAATTTTACGTATCTTTGCTAGTTTTTGAGTTATTTTAAAGAAAATATCATTTTTATTAAATTTTGAAATTTAACTTTCACTTATAGCTCCATTTTTTCAAAATTAATTAATTTAAATCGGGCAAAAATTTAATAATGTATTTATGATACCTAGGTAAAGAGAATTGAAAAAGGGCTACGACTTATTTTAGTTAGAGTGGTAGTTAGAGGGTTGTTTTTGAAAAATTTTGCACTCAAGAAATGTTGGTCTAACCCTATTTTAGTCATAACTCACTTAATTTTTATGATATGTACCTTTTTTTTAAAGAAAGGTCTTTGCTATTGCTTTAAAAAAGTTATTATTTATTTTAAAAGTCTAAAATTTTATATTTGATGAATAACATCTAACCTTTAACAAACCACAACTTGGTTGATATTGGTCCCACAGCAATTACAAAAAAAAAACATTTTATTCGTTTTTTTAAAGACTACAATTTTGTTATTAACAATTTTTTTAATGCATACTTATCGAGTTATTTCCAAAAAAACCGATTAAAAATGTTAATTTTATTAACGAAAAACTTCGACTTTCGATCGAAAATAACTCAAAAAGTATTCATTTTACAAAAAAATGCATAAACATGTTTTGCTTAAAAATTATTTTTCTATCGATTTCCGTAGTTAAAATATAAAAAAATTCCACCCCCGAGATGATTTGGCAACCACCCCCAAAGTAAAGGCGCCTTTCGGCATGATATAGAATTTGATCCTTGGACTATTCGCTACCTACTGTCAAAATTTCAAGTCATTCTATGCATTTTGAAAAAATTGAGAGGCAAAATGGTTGGTTTCCTGGACTATTCCTAATCTTGCAATGGGGTGTCTAGAAGTCAGGCATAATGTATTAATTATTTAAACTGTTTTTATTTAGCGATTGTCAAAATAACAGAGAAGACAGTTTTTTATTTCTCAGATAAAGTGTTAAAACCCCTTTTTTTTTGGGTTTAAAAACCTTTTTTTAAAAAAAAAGGGCCCTTTTTTTTTAAAAAACCCCTTTTTTTTTAACAGAAAAAAAATTTTTTTTTTTTTAAAAAAGGGTTCAAAAAATTTTTAAATTTTTTTTTTAAAAAAATTTTTTTTAAAAAAAAATTTTTTTTTTTTTTAAAAATTTTTTTTTAAAAAATTTTTTTTTAAAATTTTTAAAAAAAAAAAATTTTTTATTTTTAAAAAAAAAAAAGGGTCCCCTTTTTTTGGGGAAAAATTTTGGGGTTTTTTAAAAAAACCCCCAAAAGGGGGTTGGAAATTTTTCCCCCTTTTTTTTTTTTTTTTTAAAAAAATTTTAAAAAATTTTTAAAAAAATTTTAAAAAAAAAAACCCAAAATTTTTTTTTTAATTTTTTTTTTTTAAAAAAAAAAAATTTTTTTTAAAAGGAAAAAAAAAATTTTTTTGGGGGGGGAAAAAAAATTTTTTTTTTAAATTTTTTAAAAAAATTAATTTTAAAAAAAAAAAGGGGAAAAAAAAAATTTTTAAAATTTTTTTTGGAAAAAAAAATTTAAAAAAAAAATTTTTAAAAAAAAAAAATTTTTTAAAATTTTTTTTTTAAACCCCTTTTTTTTTTTTTAAAAACCCCAATTTAAAAAAAACCCCCCAAAAAAAAAAATTTTTTTTTTTTTTCCCCGGGGGGGTTTTTTTTTTCCAAATTTTTTTTTAAAAAATTAAAAAATTTTTTTAAAAAAATTTTTAAATTTTTTTTTTTGGGGGGGGGGGTTTTTAAATTTTAAATTTTTTTTCCCCCTTTTTTTTGGGAAATTTTTTTTTCCAAAAAATTTTTTAAAAAAATTAAAAAAAATTTAAAAACTTTTTTTTTTTAAAAAAAAACCCTTTATTTTTTTTCCCCCCGGGGTTTTTTTAAAAATTTAAAAAAAAAATTTTTAAAAAATTTTTAAAAATTTTTTTTTTTTTTTTTTAAAAAAAAAAAAGAAAAAATTTTTTAAAATTTTTTAAAAAAATTTTTAAAATTTTAAATTAAATTTTTAATTTTAAAAAAAAAATTTAAAAAATTAAAAAAAAAAATTTTTTTTAAAAAATTTTTTTTTTAAAAAAAAAAAAAAAAAAAAAAAAAAAAAAAAAAAAAAAAAAAAAAAAAAAAAAAAAAAAAAAAAAAAAAAAAAAAAAAAAACAAAAAAAAAAAAAAAAAAAAAAATTTTTTTTTTTTTTTTTTTTTTTTTTTTTTTTTTTTTTTTTTTTTTTTTTTTTTATTTTAAAAAAAATTTTGTTTTTTTTTAAAATTTTAAAAAAATTTTTTAAAATTTTAAAAATTTTTTTTTGGGTTTGTATTTTGAATTTTTTTTTTTTACAAAATTTTTTTTTTTTTTTTTAAAAAAAATTTTTTGTGGGCTTTTTTTTAATTTGGAAAAGGAAAATTTTAATTAAAATTGGTTAAGAAGTTCTTCTAATATCTATAAATATACCTATAAAAGCAAAAGGTCACTTATTTATACATTTACTGACTAATACTATACTACCTATAAAACTGAAATTTGGCACAAAAATAGATTTTTAGTAGAAGACATCAGCTAAGAAAGGATTTTAAAGACATTTCTTTAGAAGGGGAAAATCGGGCGTGCAAGTATGTCTGGAACTTCGTCATTTCTGCACTTAGAAGTATGAAAGTTGATTTGTAGGCTGTTGATTACGTCCCCAAAAATGTTAAAACATATTTAAAATTATATTTACCCCAAAACTAGAAGGACTGATTTTGATAGTAAATACTTTTAAAAATTAAACATTATAAACATAGCTTGCAAAATTACATGTTATACGACGTGAGCGACAAATAAAAAGTTACGAATTTTCCGAAAGTTTCGCAGGAAAAATCCCAAGAGAAAGAACTAGTTAAAATAATTATTTCTGCTTTTCGACGGCGTAAAACAAGGGTAAAAGTTGTAATGTTCCTTGCGGTGATGTTTGGAGTTAAGCTTTTCAAAATAGTGGAGTGATAGTTGATTTTTACAGCAATACAAATACGGATTTGCATTAGGAACTTGAAAAGTTAGTTTGTTTAAAATTTAAGACTTTTATTGGGACCTAGCTTAATATTTTGACAAAAAAGATTAAATATTAAAATTTTTATAAAAATAATGCTGTTAAAGCATTTGACCTGCATTTAACCCTTTTTCTCTTTCCCAAATTTTAACACTTCTTTTGATTTTCTTGTTTCAATTTTTAAGTTCTTTGGTAATTTAGCTGGTAATGACTTATTGGGAAAGTGAGGAACCACATATGCTAAACCCCACGATAACTGTTTTCTTGGTAATTATATTTTTACGGACTTAAAAAAAAGGCTATTAATTCGACACGTTTGTTTTTAATATTACTGAAACCGCATTATAGTCACATATAATAATCTTTTAAAGCTTTTTACTATTAATCAGATTGTTACCATTTTTTTTTTGTAACAACTTAATAAAAGGGGATTAGTAAATTTTACAAAACCCTTTTGTTTTTTGGTATCTGTATATGTTACGTTCATGATGGTGCGATGACAAACGTCTTTGAAATCTGAAACACTATAAAATTTAAAAAAAGAACAAAGTATGGTCAATTTATTTAAAATCCGTTTTGACATTAACCTAAAAAAAACTTTGCTTCAATTTAACCATCTTTGTATCTGTTATAGTTTTCAAAAACCAGAAATATAAATATTTACTCTCAGTGCATTGGTTTTTACCTCTATCATATTTTTACCTGTGGACCCAATTTAATTTAAATAGCTAAAACGTTGACCTGTTACTCTATATAAATTTAAATATTTATGGAGGACATGAGAGGTATTATATCTGTGCTATTGTTGCTGGTAAAAGTATATGCCCGTATGTCTATATGAACAAACCAGTCCAAACATATACGGCTTTTGAAGTGCGCCATTTACGCGAGTGATCCATTTGTGTATAGATAACTGCAAATTCAAAATAAAATATAGGGTGGAATATGTATAAGTACCTAAATAAATTAGTAAGAGTATTTTATTGGTTAAAAATTTATTTGTGTTGAATGTTTAATTAAACACACCTAATGGGTAGGTACTCGGATATATATCCTAGAGAGAAGAACGTTGTGAAAGTTGTGAACAGAACTTGGTCTAATTTTAGATCTCAGTACTTTAACAGGCCTTTTTCTGGGTTAAATAAATGAAATAAAAGTCTGCCTGCATTTTAAATTGTAAAACAATTATGACTCAGAAACTAAGGTTTAATTTTTTGCAAACTGCTAACTATACGATATTTCCCCCCTAGTTTCAGGGCGTTCTGAGTAAAAATGTGTAGTTTTTGAAATTTTTTTTTTTACTTGTGCCCAAAAACCTATATTTATTCACCAAAGTTTTTAGTCCCTTGACTAGTGCCCCATAATTTTGATAAGTCAATGAGTGATTCAGTCACTCAGAAGTCAAATGGGCGAATTTTTAAAATAAATATCCTAGAAACCACCTGACATAAGTTTTTCAATTTTTTACAAATAATTAGAATACTTATGTAAGTTAATATATCAAATCTAATATTTTTGTGTAAAACGAAAAAAAAATAATAGGGGACGAAAACACGCTAAAACATTTCGTGCAATATACACACTGCGTGCTTCAGGCCTAAACTTAGCCTACTGTCCCCAATTTTTGACAATTTTGTCCGGCTGGACAAAGCAATTTCAAATATAAATTTGTGTAATCCGCGGCCGATTAAGGTTTTATTAAAAAATGAAATATTTATCTTTTTGTAAATTTTTAAAAAAAAAAGTTTCTAAATGTTGAGCAAAATTTAAATAAAACAAAAAAAAAAAAGAATAATTCATTAGGATTTATAAAAGATAATATTAAAATAAGTGTATTAACTCAGCCAAAAAAACATATTTATCGTTTTCTGTGCAATATTTTATTTATAAACGTAGGCCTTATGTTCACTTAAAAAAAACATGGTACTCCCCAAAGATTCTTCTTTTAAGCCACTTAAAGTTTCTTTGTGTTAATAAATAAAAAAAAATGCCCGGACAAATAATACAAACTTTATTATTTATTAAATTTGTCAAATGCTTGCTATAATACATTATATTAAATATTAAGTAATTTTAAATCATAAATAAGTTTAAACAACTTTATTATAAATAAGTTGGCTTATATTGCCCTGTTTTAATGCCAGAAATTTGTCACAAAATTGTACAAGTATGTTTTGGACACTCTGTATAACAGAATGTAAATTTAGCACGTTTGTTTTTTATTTAAACAAGAATATAAAAAACAAGTTATTAAATTTAACATCATAATGTAAAGCTAAAAAAAAAAAAAATAAGTAAATAAAATATTGCGCCCAAATATTAATTTTTTAAGGCCAAAATAGCTATTTATGATCAAGGGCTTCTGGGCAAATCCCTGATTTCGCCCGATGGGCATTATGGTCGGTAAAGCCCGTGGTGCATAAATCATGTTTTCCCAAAAAAAGGGTTTTTCAATCCCCAAAATTCATTATTTATTAAAATAAAAAAAATTCCCTTTTACCTTATACGTAAGTAGATAATGACTGGGAAGTTTGATTTGATGTTTCTGCAGTTAGTCGGGTTGGGGATTTTTATTTAACGATTTCTCAAAATAAAAAAAAAAGGAAAATTCATATAGGTTTTCTGTTTTTTGGATTTTTGATTTTTAAAATTTTTTAAAATTTTTGGAAGAAAAAAATATAGGAGAAAGAAAGGTTTTTTTTTTTTTCAACCAAAAAAACACTGGGGGTTTTTGGTATTTATTTGGAAAGATGCGAACGCAATTCTTCAAAAACCGAAAACGTTTTAATGCATATTTCCGGAATGGTAAGTTATTGATTTTATTTAGTCATATGTTTAACAAATTTATTTTTTTAGTCGGAAAAATGCCAACCCCTCCTTTTCCAAGTTTCCACCTAAGGCTACGTTGATGGTCTAAAAAATAGCATTTCGAATACCATCGTCTCATATCTTTTTTAAAAAATTTAATCAAAATATACGTCCCGAAGAAGTCTAAAGTTGGAAGGAGACAAATTTAAAATTTATTAAAACCCGATGATATCTACTTGGACAAAAGTCATATTGGTAATGGGTTTTTTGGGGGGTTTAAGACGAGATGAGTTTGGGAAAAAAAACCATTGATGACATTGAAGATGGGAACAGTCTTGGTTAAAAGGTCCCCGAAACTAAAACTTAACTTCAAAAAGTTTTACTATCATTGAAAAGATTTAGGCGTTTAAATTTTTTAAAAAAAAAGTACACAACATTAAGACCAGCTGAAAAAAAGGAGGAAATTCTTTCTTACCTATAGAAAGGGTCGATGTAAAAAAACCCATTAAAAAAAACCTGGAAGGGCCCCAAAAAAAAATTTTTTAAAAATGGATAATGCAGAAGCTTACACCGGCCACTGTTTGCGTCGCACATCGCCCAAATTTATTGTTGAGGCGGTGCTTCGTTTGAAACGCAAAAAAAACATGGGAAATGGAAAACTCTTCGTAGCTGAAGGATATATAAAAAAGTATTTCACCAAAAACAAAGTAGCCAAATTATTGCCAATTCAGTTAATTCCGGGGTTAATTCCGTATAAAATATTGAAAATTCTTTTAAAGGACTGTTCTTCTATCAAAATAGGTTTTTGGGGGGTTCCGCTGCTACCATCAAAAAAAACACCGACCATTCTATTTGGGGGTCAGCTACTTTTTTCCGGGGCAATTAAAATTTAAATTTTTTTTTTGGAAAAAAAATTTAAAATTTTTTGTATTGTTTAAAAAAAAATTTTTTTTTGTATAAACTTGATCTTTATTTGAGAAAATAAAATTGGGTAAGAAAATTTTATATTTAAAGGAAAAAGCGGGCATTTCTCCCCCCCCTTTTAATCCCTAGGTGTGATAGCGGTATATTGCTTTAATATTCCGTTTCTAAGGTATTATAGATCAATAATAGATAGGTAAAACATAAATAAATTAATAAAAAATAAAAACGGTCCACTGGCTTAACTAACATTTAAATTGTTTAAAAATTTTATATATAGTAAAAAATCTAATTTTTTAATTAGTGCTAAATGATTTTTTTTAAATAATGCCTTAAACATCTTATATACATTAATTTATTAAAAGCTAAACCTATTCTTCACCTAAAAATTATAAAACTTTTTATAAGTCAAAAAGGTCTCTCCCACCCTGTTTAATTTTTCTTTTATACATTTAAAAAACCATATTTAATTTTTAATTTAAAATTTAGGTAATTTTTTTGGTCTGTATCTCTATTGTAAATGTTTAGATCGTTTCTGGGTTAGAACAAAAAGAATAAAATAATTTGGTTTGGTTTAACATACACCTTGTTTTCATCTAAGAAAAAAACTCTTCAATTACGTGTTCAAAAACAATTTAGCCGTTATTGGCTATAAATTGATATCATTTTTCAACGCCTTTGCTTAAGCCAGTCTTTATCCTCGATAATCTGATAGTCTTATTATGGAGAATTTTACCACAAAAGTGTAGCAAAGTACCGATAAATGAAGAAATACATAACTTTATAACCTAATAAGGAGATAAAAAATTATTTACGTATTGTGCAAAATAGTGCCATTACATTTGTCCGTTTAGTACTTATTATTTTAATATTTTAAATTACACTCTTTTATCTACCATATAAATATTATTTTTTTTAGGACTTTTTATCTAATTAGGAAATAAAAATATTAAAATAAAGCAATAAGTGCTGTCTCTTTAAATTTTATTTGTAGGGTACGGCGATCCAGCATATTTTAAAATAATTAGGTAAAATATTTGGTAGTATACCATTACTATTAACTGCCCGTTTAACTTTCGAAGTAATTGTGTTTATATAACTACTTGCAGAGAAAAAAAGCATCCATTTTATTTCCAACATTTTTTGCTTTTCATATTTTGTCCAAAAATTTCTTTTTGGAAATTATGTCGTATACTCTTTTCTGTTATCTTAGTGTTTATATAAAAAATGATTGATATTGACTGATTTTGAACACTCTTCTGAATAAAACGACAGTGGTGCTAATTTTAAATATTTAATTTCGGGGTCGGGCAGTACATAGAGGTGCTGAACGGCGTAAAAAAGGTAAAAAAAGTTACTGTACTTCAGGATCACAGTCAAAATTAAGTAAAGAAGTGCTTACCCAAAAGTGTGCAGAAACGGTTAGAAAACATAAATTATACGATGTATGAGAAAGGCAAGAAATATAAAACGCTATAAAACTGTATTACCTGTTTTTATTAGAAAAAATAAAGATGGACGATCTTGAAATGGAGAAATTTATACAGGGTTGTTGATTGTCTATGTTAAAAGTGGACAATTCTCAAAAAAATATTTTTTTATCATTTTTAACGAAAATACCAAATAAATGATAAAAGCGCAATTATATTATCAATTTAAATAAGTAAAAGTTAACATGTAAGTCAAATTTTAAAAAAATCTAGAGAAAACCGTATATGAATGGCATAATTAACTTTTTTTAGGAAGAATCAAACTTCGAAGCTTCTTTTTAAACCTCACATAGAATTTAATTGTCTAGTCGTAAACAAGCTCACACATTCCGAAATTCTATGCAAAGATTTAATGGCAGCTGCCGATCCAGTGTTAAGAGTGTTCTTGGTTTAAATGTTTTGCCGGTATGTGTTGTAAGCCAAAGTTTTTCTAATTATCCTAAAGCAGCTGCACTTCTATTTTAAATTTGATATATAAAACAAACTTATTTTAGCAAAAAAAAGATTCATTAAAATTGTTGCTGAACATGTTTCTAATTTAAACTACTCTTATATCATTAAAGATCATAGTGTCATATTGGTCGTGTTTTGGTTCCATAACTGTGAGAAAAAAGAACCACACTATAATGCCAGAAAACAAACAGTTGTCATATTTAAAGCAGTGTTGACACATTAAAAACAAATTTTTAAATGATATAAATATTAAACAATAATTAAAACTAGAATTATTATAATATAAATACGTTCGTACGTTAATTTAAAAAAGTTAAATCGACTTTTAAAATTTTAATTAACGAAATCGAAATTAAAAGTAGCTACAAATTATGAGCCTATAATTTTTTTTTAAGTCAGTGCCAGCACTTAAAAAAAATACCTACCAAATATAAAAAAACGAAAATCAAAGTTTATTTAGTAAAATCTCTTTTGCACTTTATTTTGCGTCAAATGTTTCGTTTCTGTTTATTTGAATGCTTTAAATAGAAGCATATCCGTATGAAGAAAAATTCGGTGGAAAAACTCTTCAATGTTTTCATTATTTTTATAAAAAGGGGCCTCGTGTTTTTACCCAGGGGTAATTTTATAAGTCTTAGAAGTGTCGCCAACACAATATTATTGTAATTTTTACATAATGGTCCCTGATCGATCAACGTTGTTGAGCTAGCGGTAATGAATGGCCTATTAAACGATCAGGTCAGGTTTTTCTAATGGTTTTCAGTCAGGAAAGCAATTATTAAAGGCTGTCGTGGTGCGAGCAACAACAAAAATTGACGTTGTAGCCAATTAGGAACATATTTACATAGGGAAGTTAAAAATACTATGAACCAGACGATAAAATAAACAACATTAAGTGATATTTTTCAATGCATAGCACAGAACATAGATAAGTATACTCACAAGGGGAGGGCATGACATGGAAAATTCAGTTGAGGGTGGGACTCTGTGCAATTTAATAAAGGTAGTTAACTCTTGAAATAATAGCGTCGAATGGCCAGTCATTTCAGAAAAAAAAGCCTCTAAAATTTCAGACTCAGCCTAGGCGGTTAGGTACCTGCATGCCGCGTGGACCCTCTGGGTTCCAGTCTTGTGCTCGTTTTTTTTTTTAATTTAATTTTTCTGACAATCAAATTAATTTATAGGTAATTATTTAAAAGTGGGATCTAACTTTTTTGGGATGTAAAATCAACATGATTAAATTTTTATGGGTTGTCATTTATTTTTATTTAAAAAAAATAGAAAAAAATATGAATGACAATTCTTCAATTTAAAAAAGTATTAAAAAAAACATAAAAAATATAAAAATTTATATATATTTTTTGAAATTATTATCTTTACACATATAGAATATTAAATAAATTACTAGAAAGTGCCCCATTTCCAAATAATTACCTTAAGGGTTCCATAAAAAATCGAAAAATAGAGATATTAACATGTTTTTTCTCATTTTCTTCTATTTTATGGCGCATTTACTGAAAAAAAATAAAAAAATAAGTTTCTGGAAGTTAATTTTAATTCTGAAAATTAAAAAAAAAGGTGTTTTTTTAAGTTTTCTGTCAATAACATGCATCCATTTAAGTTTAGCAATTTCTAGTGAATCGTTTTGTATTCTAAGTGTACAGACAAATAATTTAATATTTTTTTTAATATCAATTTTTGGATTTTTTAATTTGAAAAATTTTTTTAATCAAAAAATTTGAATTTTAAATTTTTTTCTCAAAAATAAAAACATTTGACAACTCAAAAAAAAAGAAAATATTCATGTTGATTTTGAATCCCAAAAAGTTGACCTGACCCCACTTTTAAATAATTATTTTTAAAGTAGTAATTGTTAGAAGAATTAAATTAAAAAAAACAGCTTAGTCTGAAATTTTATAGGCTTTTTTCTCCGAAATGGATGGTCATTTGACGCTGTCATTTTAAGGGTTGAATACCTTTTTGGAGTACTACAATTGTACAGAGTTCCATCCCCAACTGAATTTCCCATGTTGTGAACTTCCCACTTTTTCGATGTGGTATATATTAATAATCATTTTCGTTATGGATGAGTTATTTTCTTAAATATTGGATGTAATTACCTACGTTCAGCTTTATCACTGTTTTAAGTTTTTTTAATAATAATTTAAGAAAAAATATAAAAATAAGGCACAAAAAATTGTTTTGTACGGGGTTTGATCTCGTGTATTAAGGATAAAACATTAATGCGTAACCTAGGCGACCAAATCAGCAGTTAACGAAAATTTGCTTTGGTGTTATCGGAACTAACAAGTTTGCAACAGCATATGCGAAGTAAAAATAAGTTTTTTGAAAGTATTTAATGAAATAAATTAGGGTTTCTTTTTTATTTTATGGTGATGTCATACTTGTTATTTATAATTTATTGAAACCAGACCCATTCAGTGGCTCTTAGTGATGATAAAAGGGTATATACAATATTTAATTTTAAAAAAATATCCGTTTGGAAGATGGGTAAACGTCCTATTGTAATCTATGTGTTACAAAAGGGGTCATTTTTAATTGTGAAATTAATTTTATTTTACAGACCCAGTAAATTATTTAATTATCTTAACTGTTACCACATATGTACACCAAGATTAAAAAAGTAGCTCGGTGGTACAGCCCTTACCACTGCATTAACAATACGGCTTATGTAAAAACTTTAAAATATTTAACCATGTTTTCATTATATAATTTGTCAAAAAAATTTAGTTTCCATTACTAAATAATAATTTCAATTAAATTAACCATAAATTACTGGAATTTTAATGTCGTTAGTAATAGAAAATTTAGGTAATAACTTTAATTAGACATTCTTTACCTAAATTTAAAGTCTTGCCGCATGACTTTGCCAATTATTTTATAATATAGAAAATATACTTAACCTGCATAAAAGTTAACCGCGTTTGAAGATTAAATCATGCAACTATTTTCACGAAAGCTTAGCTATTTCGTAACGGTGGCACCAAAAAAGTGTCGGGCAGTAATAATTTTAAGTTTTATAGTCTTCATATACTCGTAACTAGGTATAAAAAAGAAGTTACCTCAAAATTTTGTATGTAGACCAAATTTTTCTTAGTCAAATCGCACCTTGGCTCAAATAGTACCTCAACTTAAAATAAATAATAGTTTAAAAAAAACTAAAAACATACGGTTTTATAGCGAACCTGACCAAAAAGTAGATTTTTTTTAAGTATAATGAGTTTGTGCCACAGTAATAAAAAGTCCAATAATCAAATATGACCATTTAATTTAAAATAAGATTAAAATATAAATTAACTAAATAATTCAATTATAGTAAAAAAGCGTAGGGTGCTTGATATTAAATGTTACAATTATTTTATTATGAAAATATAGTAAGTTGCACCCCGCACTTTTTTACTATAATTAAATTTTTTTGTTAATAAGTTAATTTTTATTTTAGTCTTATTTTAAATTTACTGTTTTAAATTGAATATTGGAGTTTCTATCACTGTAACACAAACTTTACTTAAAAATTATTTTCCACTTTTTAGTCCGGTTTGCTATAAAAGCGTGTTTTTTTAGTTTTTTTAAACTATAAGATCCCACGAGTATTTCCCCAATACTCGTGGAATCTTTATGGAAGAGCAAATTAAAAATAATAAAAACACAAGGAGGGCGCAAAGAAGGAATTCAGGGTTCTCCTCTAGCGGAACTCCGATAAACATCTCTATCGTGGAGGTCGTGACGGACCACGACAGAATTGTCGACCACAAGAAATTTAGATACGGGAGCAAAAAATATGGACCCCAAATCCAAACAAAAGAAACTCTCCGGGGCGCAGAAAAGAAAACTGACGAAGGAGAGAAAAAGAACCAAGGGAACATGGACCTCTGAAAAACCCTACAAAAAGGGAAAAGAGGGCGTGAAGAGACCTCGGGAAAAGTCGAAGACTCCCCCCAAAAATCTCCAAAAAAACCAGGAAGGCACCCAGACCTGGACCTTACAGTGAGATGGCAGGATGGCAATCATTGACAAGCGCCATCCCGACGTCACCATGGATCAGAGGCAGGCGGATCTGATTCAAGAAAAACTGGTGGACAGGATGGACAACACTCCCAGTGGAAGTGGCAACCCCATCCAATTCACCAGAAGTACCTTTAGTGGAGGAGTCCTATGGATGACCTGCCACAACGAGGCAACCAAAACGTGGCTTAAAACCACAGTGCCAACCCTGGAAGGACTCTGGGGGTGCGGATTTGACAGTTATCGAATCCAAAGACCTCCCAAAAAGACCAAAAGTTCTTGTGTTCATTCCAGGGCAAGAGGAACCAGAAGAGGCAGTAAGACCACGCCTGGGGAGACAAAACCCCGGGCTCAGAGTGGGAGGATGGCTTCTTCTGAGTAAGAAAGTAGAAAAGGAGGGAGTAATCTGGGCATTTTCCATTGACAAGGCCTCATACCAGGCCTTGGAAGAAAAACAATTCCGAGCATTCTACAAGCTCGGAATGGCCACATTCCGCTCCATTAGCCGCTCCGATGCCAGGGCGGTAAATCAGGGTGCTGCAAGCCAACCTGCAGCATAGCAAGGCAGCACCAGCAGTCCTTGCTAACGCTATGAGGAACTTCGACGTGGCCCTCATACAAGAACTCTGGGTCTACGGAGGAAAGGTAAGAGGTTTAGGGGACGTGGGTGGAGAACTTATATACAGTAGAACATCCGACGTCCCCAGAACATGCATTATAGTCAAAAAAGACATCAAAATACTACCACTAACTGATTTCTGTTTCAGAGACCTGGTAGCTGTTCAAATTAGGTCAGGGGATAGGGCCATGCCGAAGGAATTAATCTTCGGATCGGCATATCTGCCCTATGACGACCCTGACCTACCACCAACCAAGGAGATGGAAGACCTGGTGAGAAGCTGCAGAGGGAATGGATCGCAGCTCATCCTAGGATGCGATGCAAATGCACACCACATCTCCTGGGGAAGCACAGACACAAACCTGAGAGGTGAGTCTTTATTACAATTTATTATGGCAAACAATTCGGACATATTAAATGTAGGCAATAAACCAACTTTTGTAAATAGTGGACGAAAAGAGGTACTTGATATAACACTAGCTACAACTTATGTTGAAAGCAATGTTATCAACTGGCATGTATCTGAGGAGGTAAGTTGCTCAGATCACAGACACATAAACTTTACCATAGGGGGTCATGAACCTATAGAAGAAACATATCGCAACCCTCGAAAAACGGACTGGGAATCCTTTAAGGCAGACTTGGAATCTACACTGAGAGGGACAAAGCGAAAAATAAACAATACACACGACCTGGAAATAATGACGGATCAAATACAGGACGCCATTATTTCTGCGTACAATGAGAACTGCCCGCTGGTGATAAGAAAGTACTCGAGAAATGTGCCCTGGTGGAACGAGGAACTCAACACACTGAAAAAGAGGGCAAGGAGAGATTACAACAGGGCAACATCGGATAGGGAATCATACAAGCAGGCCCTTACTGAATATAACAAAGTATTGAGGAAAGCTAAGAGAGATTCATGGAGAAGGCACTGTGAGGAAATCTAAGGAACTCATGAGGCTGCCAGACTCAATAAGATTATTTCAAAAGAACCTCAATCACAAATATTTACTCTAAAGAAACCCACAGGGGATCACACAAAAACGGCAAATGAGACCATGAGAGAACTACTCAGGGTACACTTTCCGGGGTGCAAAATATCCAACATGTCACTGGAAGACTGCAAAAGTCCAGACCTAGGAAACACAGGTTACTGCTCCAGGGAGGACTGGCAGGTAGCAAAATCAGTGATAAACGTAGAAAAAACTAAATGGGCGATTAACTCATTCGAGCCGTATAAATCGCCAGGAACAGATGGCATTTATCCAGTAATGCTCCAGAAAGGATCAGAGCTCTTACTACATAGACTGTGTCTACTTTTAAGAGGCAGCCTAGCTCTGGGCTATATATCAACAACCTGGAGACTAATCAGAGTAGCATTCATCCCCAAACCTGGGAAAACCGGACAGGATGGGGCAAAATCTTTAGGACCAATAAGTCTGATGTCGTTCGTGCTTAAGACCCTAGAGAAGTTGCTGGTTACAAACAGATCTCTACACAAGGACATACATACATACAGAGAACGTAAGTCCACAGAAACAGCATTACATGAACTTGTGGAAAAGGCCGAATATGCTCTCAAATACAGGGAGGTACTAATGTGTGCCTTCCTAGATGTAGAAGGAGCGTTTGACAACACGTCCCTTAGGGACTGCAGGTGCAGGTGTATAGACTGCATGCTTAAGAACATATCAGTATATACTTCAATACTTGAAGAAACTCTTGTAGCTCGGGTTGAGCGAGGATGCCCGCAAGGGGAAGTTCTGTCCCCACTGTTGTGGAACCTTGTCATGGACGACTTACTAAATGTCCATCAACTGGAAGGGCACCAAACATTGGGATACGCAGACGACCTCGTCATTATGGCCCAAGGAAAATTTAACAACACTGTTAGGGTTAAAATGCAACAGGCCCTAAACGCAGTCACCAGATGGACGAGAAAGGAGGGACTAAACATAAATCCCTCCAAATCAGCCATGGTTGCCTTCACCAAAAGGAGAAATCTAGAGGGCTTAGGACCTCTGAACCTACGAGGTGAAGCAATAAAGATTGTGGGAGAGGTAAAATATCTGGGTGTCATCCTAGACTCTAAACTTACCTGGAACCAACATCTTCAGAAAACAAGAAAGAAAGCGGAGATTACTCTTATGTTAATCAGACGCTCTCATGGGAAAACATGGGGCCTTAAACCGAACGTGGTTTATTGGTTATACACCATGGTTGTAAGGCCTATGATAATATACGCATCACTGATATGGTGGACAAAAATGCGACAAAGAACTGCTGTTACAGAACTGGCCAACGTACAGACATTTGCTTGCTTAGCTATAACAGGAGCAATTAAAACAACCCCAACAGCAGCCATGGAATGTCTCTAAGACCTTCCACCATTTAACCTCATAGTGATGGGAGAGGCAAGAATGAGCTTCTTCCGACTGCAACAAAAACCAACTGGTGTCTACGCTAGTTTGGGACACAACAACATAAAAAGTCAGGTTGGCGGCAACATCCTGGACGAAAGAACAGACCAGATGATTCCCCAATACTCATTCAACAAAAACTTCGAGGTAAAAATTCCAGATCGAAGTGAGTGGCAGCAAACCGATCTCTCCGGCACGGTTGGAGACATCATCTGGTATACGGATGGTTCGAAAACCGAGCAGGAACTGGAGCGGGCGTGTACAGTGAAATGAGGAATTCACAATTCTCCATTCCACTAGGAACACACAGCTCTGTATTTCAAACAGAAATATATGCTTTACTGCACTGTGCAAGAAAAAATAACAGAAGGGCTTACAAAAATAAGCGGATCTGCATAATAACAGATAGCCAAGCGTCACTAGGGGCACTAGTAAACCCCAAGGTGACGTCCAAGCCGACATGGGAATGCCAAAAAGAACTGGAGGTCCTGGGAGAACGCAACTCTCCTGTGGGTACCAGGACATTCGGGAATAGAAGGCAACGAAAAAGCGAATGAGCTAGCGAGACATGGATCATCCACACCATACTTTGGACCAGAACCTGCCCTTGGAGTGACCAAAACCACAGCACGAGGGCAAACAAGGAATGGATCCGAAACAAACACAAGGAATACTGGGAGCACCTCGGTAGAATAAGACACGGAAAGGACTTGATAAGGGGCCCATCCAAAAGAACAAAGGAAGAACTACTAAGACAAAGTAGGAAAAGACTTCGCATAAGAGTAGGGTTGCTAACAGGGCACGATAACCTAAGAGGACACCTACACAAGATAGGCTCATACAATGGGGACCCAAGTTGCAGAATGTGCGACGAGGGGGAAGAAACAGCCTACCACATACTGCGTGAATGTGAGTCGTTAAATCACAAAAGACAGGCATTATTTGAGCAACCGAAAATGAGCCCACTGAAATATATCAACCAACCAGTCTCGGGGCTTATACAGACTTGTAGAAGGAACAAGACTAATGGGAGGATTGGTATAAAAGACAATGGGAGATTAGGCACAAAAAGCTCAAGAGGCTGCGCTATCTCCGGTAGTGAAAGACGGCTCCCAGGAAGAAGAAAAAGAAGAAACTATAATTTATTTCGTCATTTTGTAGTCCCAGAACAACATCAAAAGTTTTCTTAATCAAGAGCCCCAATTTTTAGTCAACATTTGTCAATAAATCTATTATGGCCAATGGATCACAACAAAATTTCATATGGAAAAAAAATCCATGGATAACCGAACATAAGGGTCAGTGAAAAACCCTTTCTTTAACAAGTAGCCTGGATTCTTATAGGAAGCGCATTTTGCTCTTGTATGGTGAACGCGCAAGGATGGTCATTTTGACAAAGAAACATATATTTTTTTAACCTGATGATTTTAGTCAGAACCAGAAGCATAAAGTTACGAAATTATTGTTTTGTTATCGGCCTTTGATTCTTAAGCAAATTTTCAAGTTAATCGGACTTCTCGAAATTGGTGAACATTGAGTTGAAAAATTCCATTACATAGGTAAATACAGGCATATTAAAAAGCAAAGAAACGAAAAAAAGGCGTTAAAAATTTGTTCTATTACTATGTAATTAATTTAAAAATCATGAAACTGAACACAATAGGTATTTAAGCAATTTTTAAAGCTCTATAAAACAGGGTATAAAGTATTTTGAATAGATGTTTTTTTAAATTGTGATACGAGAAAAAAATCAAAAAATTTACGAAGTTGTGATACTGTAGGAACAATAAAATATAAAATTTGGAACATATTGCCTATTAAGAGTAGTACAAAAGTATTATCCAGCTTAACATACTATAGGAACATAAAAAAATATGTGGGATATGTCCACTTGAATTAAGCAAATTCACCGATTTTTTTTAGAACATTTGCGGTGCCTTTGTTTGGGTCTTTGTGAACTGTGGCAAAAAATACTTTACAAACGACACTTTATAAAATACCTAGATAGACAACCACATTGCACAACCCGATATGTGACACTGTATGCGTTTGGTAAGTCATTGATTTGGGTTAACGTTATAATAACACTAGTGTCACCAAAGCAAAAATACTTAAAACATAGACATCCAAATTTATAGGAATGTGGGTAACAATTGACCTTTTTTGCCCATCATATTCATAAAAATTAAAACTTTCAGTTTAGGCCATAAAATATTTATAATAAATTCAGGTATTATTTCTTACACCTACAATAATTTGGTAGAAAAATTGGCTAGTACCAAAAAAGCCTTTAAACTTGCCATCTTTCTTGGGTTTTTGCCATTTTAGACGATTTTTGATCTTTTATTTTAAAAATATTATAATGCGCTTTGTTTACCACAATATATATTTTTTTAAATTTAATATTACAAATAATAAGCTTATAAACTAGCATTCATTTTGGTGCGTTAAGGGCATCATGATTTTTTTTTATAAAAGAAAAAAACGTTTACAATGTTATAAATGGCAAAAATAAAGTCAATGTGGCATAGTTTAAAGGTGTTTTTTTGATACTTGCTATCCTGTTTTTTTTTGCTAATTCTCTGTAAATGTAATTAAAGATACCTAAACCTATTATTAAGATAATTAACTGGCCTTAATTAAAACTTTAAATTTTCTATAAATATAATGGGCGAAAAAAGGCCGATCATTACCCACCTTTTTTATTAAGTTATGACATTATTTGAACGGTGGTGCCATATTAGTGTAGCAAAATTTAAATTTATTATTATTGTCGAATTTTTTTACCAATAATTTTTTTAAATTTTTGTTTTAAATTTGTGTTTTACTCATCTTTTAAATTGACTGCGTAAGAAAAACAATCTTATTTGGAAAAGAACTAATAGCTAATTATTTTTGTCTTTAAAAGTATTAAAGTCACTACTTGTACGCGCACCATTCGTAAAGACAAAATTTATATATTTTTTTAATATTCATTTTTATTAAGTATCACTGCATAACGAATATAAAAAATATCGAAAGTGGTTTTAAAAATATTAAAAATAAATAATAAAAAATATTATTATTATTTGCGGTTTAGTAAATTTCAAATAAAATTTATTGTACAAACACGATAAAAGTAATTGTAATATGTATTTATTAAGTTTATATATAGAAAATTGTTTAAAACTATTATTAGGCTTTTTATTTGTAAAAAGTCAAAATGTACATTTAAATATGAGCTACTTAACTTTAAAAACATTTCCCGCATGACTTTACAATTATTTTAATAGACCTAAAAGAAAATTTGCTTGACCCGCATGAAGTTATTGCTCTCTAAAGATTATATCTTAAAACAATTTTCACGAAAGCTTGGCCATTCGGTAACGGTTATAACTAAACTACACCGGATAGTGCCATTTTATATTGGCGATTTCCGTTAAAAAAAAAACAAAACAATTTTGTGGTCGCCTTTTTAGGAAGTAAATCATATTTTTTAATAATATCTTTTTAAATTGGATTAATAATTTTAGATAGTTTTAAAGAAAAAAAGACAAATTTAAAATTTTTGATAATAGTTATTGGTTTTAAAATATTTAAACATTTTATAAAGTATACATTTGTCATGAACGGATCTTCTATTACTCTTAATATATTATAAACTAAATTTGTTAGGATACCCAACAATAGTTTTCCCTATTACTTTTTATATCTTTGTTATTTTTATCATGACACAATAAATAAATAACTGTAAAATAAAAATAATTAAAATTGTAGGTACTTACAAAATTTCCTATTTAATCCTGAAGAAATAACTTACCACCTGAAATAAAAAAATGTTTATAAAATATGGACTGCACCTTTTTTTGAAACTCAAATGTAAAGAAGTCTTCAAAACCACGTGGACTTATAAATAGTATTATAAAAGTTTAGAATCCTTAAAATCTATCAATTTTAAGGTAAAATATATGGGCATAACGAAAAAGGGGGCTTAAAATGATTTTAAATAATCAGATTAACCCTTTTTAACTAAATATAATCCTTCAAGTAGTACTTTTTGCTGAATAAAAGTAAAATTATTTTAAAACATGAAATTAAAATTTACTTAAGATCAATATATCTACATTAAAAATTTTGGCGAGTAAACAACGAAGCTCTTTTGACATTTACATTCGCCACACAATAAAGAGAATATCTATAAATATACTATATACAATATACAAATTAGGTCATAATAATAACCTTGTATATAGAAAGCAGCGTAATTGGACCCTAATGCAACATTTAGCTTAGTCAAGCTACCATCTATTAGGATTAAATCCGCCCTTAACTTTTGTCATAATGCGGCCAAAGAAAAGCAAAATACTAATAAAGACAATTTTCCTCCTTTTCCTAAATATGATTCTATTCCTCAAAGCATGATTTCTTTTCATTTTACAGTTTATAAATATAACCACCCTTCACTTTTAAACTTGGTTTATGATCCCACTTACTTTAAGTTATTGTTCCAAGAAATCTTTTTTCTTGGTTTCTTTTTATGTAAGTAATAATATTTTAAAGAAGATAAAAATGTTTTATTGTAATTTATAAGTGTAAAGTAAGCATTTAAGTTTTCATCTTAATTTATAAATGTCTAAAAGTAAAAATAATAAAATCAACCTTTTTAATAATTATTATTTTTGTTTTGAAAAGAAATGTAATTATTTATTAAAGTCAAATGGGGCAAAAAAAATACCAATACATCACGAACATTTGTTTATTATACAGTTTAGTGGCCGTAAAGTGGCTCTTTATGTACTAGTTAAATAAAATTAGTTTTTAATATACACTTTTTCATAATTTTTAAATCTATGTTAAGATTTTTTTACATCTTTATTATTTCCATACACAACATACACTAAAATCGATATATTTAATTATGATATTAAAGGTAATTATTAATATCTATAGATATAAATTGGAGTTTTTTTATAACAATCATATCTAAATTTTCATTAATTTTTTTTATTACAGTATTATTATTGTCATTGCCTGATACTGACAACAGCTCGTCTGGTATACAGATGTTTTGAAATGTAACAGAACAAAAAGTAAAATAGCTTTTACTTCTAAAATTGTCAAATTTTTATTATAAGCAACTTCCTTTATATACCTCTAATGTATTTATGTAAGTCAGCTATAGTAATAAATATACTCCTCAAGGCATAATCCCTTTTTATGTAGTTTCTGATCCTATGACCTGCTATCATCAAGACAAATGTGTTTTCATTTGAGCTTATAAGTCAAGTACTGCAACCTATTTGATTTTAAATCAGTAAACGTTATATATTATAAAACAAAATTACGGTAATGTACTTTTTACTAGTTAACAGACTAAAAAAACATTTGTTACTGTATAAAAAAAACTAAAATGAAAATTGAAGAAATTATCTGTTGATAAATATCAAGTGACAAAGCAAGGTAAACACCTAGTTATATTAATCCTCAATCAATTATATTTTGCAAGCGCATTTACTTTCAGTCCAGTAAAAATAATTTTATTATCAGCCTCACCAACAACTTATCTTGCGTTATTTTTACTGTTTTTTGACCTGTTTAAATCAATGTTTGTAAATGAATTTGTTTTTTTTTTCTTCTTCTTTCCTGGGAACCGTCTAGATTGACTACCGTAGGCAGTGTTTTGGACTTTTTGTTCCTAATCTCACATTATCTTTTATACCAATCCTCTAATTAGTCCTGTTCCTTTTACGAGACTGTAAAACGCCGAGACTGATTGGTTGATATATTTCTGTGGGCCAAATAATGCCTGCTTTTGTGATTTAACGCTTCACATTCGCAGGATATGGTAGGCTGTTTCTTCCCCTTCGTCGCACGTTCTGCAACTTGGGTTCCCATTATATTGTGTAGGTGTCCTCTTAGGTTATCGTGCCCTATTAGCAACCCTACTGTTATGCGAAGTCTTTTGCTACTTTGCCTAAGTAGTTCTTTCTTCATTCTTATAAAGCTATATTCATCTCTTATTCTACTAAGGCTCCTCCAGGATTTCTCGTGTTTGTTTTAAATCCATTCCCTGGTTTCCCCTGCTGCTGTGATTTTGGCCATTCCAAAAGCAGGTTCTGGTCCGAAGTATGGTGTGGATGATCCCTGTCTCGCTAGTTCAGCCGCTTTTTCGTTGCCTTCTATTCCCGAATGTCCTGGTACCCACAGGAGAGTTACCCTGTTGAGTTCTCCCAGGACTTTCATTTTTTCGGCATTCCCATGTCAGCTTAGATGTTACCTGGGGTTTACAAGTGCCTCTAGTGACGCCTGGCTGCCTGTTATTATGCAGATCATTAAATATGTTTATTTTGAAGTACTTTTATTTTAACAGACTTAGGCTATCTTGGTCAGCTGAGCTCTAGGAGGGGGCAAATTGTGGGCTTACGTGAGCCTAATAGAAGTTTAAATCCTTCCTAAATAAAACACATTTTTCTTAACTATTTCACTAGAGTGCTCGTAGCAACGACCTGTTTTCTAGTGGCAAAACTCTAACCTACACTTACCTGGACAAAACCAGTATGACAGTTTCTCAGCGACAAAGTTTTGTTAGGTTAAAGAAAAAAAATTGTCAGTCTGACAAGTCTGACAATAAACACCATGTTTCTAGCCAAATTTTGGCTCGTTTTCTTAAGAAATAGTCTTGTCAAGTAAAAGTTTTTTAGGCAAAATATGTCTTCTGTTTTATTTAAGTTTGTTGTTTTTAGGGCAATTTCGTTCATGCAATTTTTACAAAACCACTCGCTTGACGGCTTGTGATTTTGTTGTTAATGTCATTTACGAAATTGCCAAGCAATACACTTTTATACAATCGAAATACTTTGTCGACAATTTTTTTTTCTTTTATAATATTTTATACGATAAAAAATACTTTTTTATAAAGCTAAAGATGTATAAATTATCTTTATTGAACAGATTTAAATAGTTTTTTTCCTGATTTAAGCTAATCTTACCTTACGAATTTGAAATCTTACTTTTAAATGTAGGTTAAAATTAAATACCATATATTAAAGCACCCAGGTATTGTAGTATTTACAATTGGCTTTTATTTAGATATTTATGATTTTAAAATACATAGAATGATAAGTATATGCAGACATCAAATACATACAATAAATATCTCTAAACTAACTCTAACTAAGAAAAAATGACTGTCGTACTTTTAAAAATAATTTTGCAGTAAAATCAAACATATATTATAAAAAATAGAATTATGAAAAGTAGAAACGTTATTTAAAAAAATTATTTTATAATAAAAATATTAACTGATAATGCTCTAATCTGGTTCTGCACTAACGAGAATGAAGCCCGAGTAGCATATACCGTATATTCTTATGTTAGGGCAAAACTTTGCAGAAGCGTTGCTTTGCTAAAAGTTATTAGCAAACGTGACGTATAGACTCCTATAGATTGTGCCGGTTCACCGGTTAATTATATTTTCGATATAATTAATAGTAGGTTGCTCCGTGGCATGTATCCGCCTTCCTCCGGGCTCTTTAGGCCTAAGATAATTTTGTATACCACGATAATTTTATATACGGCAAACCCATGTGCAATTTAGTTTGGTTTATGGAGGATGTAAACTACCGTTGCTCTTTTTAACAAAGGTAATTCTAAATTAATTAGTATTACGTCCAATTATGACGAGATTAAAATACTAATAGACTATATAACGTATATCGTGTAATATAACGAGAATGGATTATAAGGATTTTTGTGCCCAAATATAAATGCATTATAGGATAATGCATAATAACATTCACAATGTTAAATGTTTAGAGAGCAGATGATTTAGAGTGTTTATTGACTTATTTTCTGTATATAAAACTGTAACGTAAAGTTTGAGGCATTACATTACATCACTACCCTACAAAACACCCAACCGCTGTGTTCACACATGGTCGTTGTGGTTGGGCCCAGTAGGATCTTTTGGAACATGCGCTAGAGTTGCTGGTTATCGGCAACTCTATTGGCTAGCGTATGGAACGGGATCCGAAGCTAAGATGAACACAAGGCTTTTACTCAAGGTGTTAGCATACCGTGCTGATGAGTGAATGACATCCTGTGCCTTAAACAGGTGTCTCCAACGGTGCCTCTGAGATACAGGGCGACCTCTCAGAGTATCTAGCCTTACTGCGGTAATGCGGGGCTTTGCCGTGGTGGACTATTACTTCCCTAGCTCCAAACATGAAAAAAGTGACAAAGGTGCGCTGACCAAACGGAAAATCCGTTTCGAGATGCCACTCAGTCACAAGCGACAAAGGTGCGCCGCCCGAAACGGGTAAATCCGTTTCGTAAAGTGCCCTAAAGTCACCGGCGCCTGGTTCACGGGGAAAGCTATGCATCCCGAATAAACGGGCTTAGGTGAATTCCCTGAATCCAAACAGAAGGCGGACAGAACCGCCTTTATAGGCAAAGGGTTCCTGGCTTTAACAGAAAGCAGATAGGACCGTTTTGCCTAGGATAAGGCCGAGATGCGGCCTCAGAAAGAACATCTGGTTCCTGTTAACAAAGACCTGGTAGTACCCACGTCACTAGACCGGCAGAGGGAGGACATGATGGATCTAATCGTCTGCTCGTCATACTTCAGGAGACAGGGACACCAGAACACATCAGAACACATTGTGCTCGTGTCCGGTAGCGACACGAGTAAGAGGAGATGTAAAATCTCCAATCTGGTATGGATTTATTAGAAGTCCGATCCTATTGGAGAAATATAAAGGTGTGAGCCACAATAGACCTGAGCGGTCGCAGTGGAGGGCGTAAAAAGTCCACTCACTTTAAACCTACCTACTTACCTACCCTACAAAACAAAGTATCGTATTCAGAAAGATAATATATGGTTTTCGATATATTTTTGCTTCCTAAACACCAATCCTAGGTCAAAATTTGGCCACCACGTCACAATTTATGCCTAACCTCAAAAAACTGGCAAAAATCCGAAATTTTGACAGTTTTAAGCAACTTGAAGCAAAACTGTGTTCAGGAGACAAAATACATCAAAACCATAATAATATATTACATTTGAGTCCGATACTTTTTTCTTTTTTTTACTAGAAAATGTAACGTAATGGCCAAACTCTGACCACGTATTTGTGTTTAAAAGGCAAAAATAATCAAAAATCATATATTATATTTCTGGGCCGATACTTTTTTTCTGTAGAGTGGTGTAGTTCTGCCTACTTAAAACTACACTTATTACTTATATACTTATTAGAATTAAATAATTAATGAAGATAAGATAAAAATTTAAACTTGTACCACCTTTTCCTTATACTATGTAATAATTTAACTTATTTTATTTCACCTCTTTTAAAGGTCTGGTTAGCAGAAAAGCTTATCCAAATAAATTTCAATTAAACTAGGTAATAAAAAATGCAAATACTTCCAACTTCGGGCAAATTTAGGAGTTTTATTACCTGAGAAACAAGTATGCATATTAAAGTCGTAGATAAATCGCTGGCAATCAAACAAACTGAAGCGTGCCCCACAAAAAATCGCAAGAAAACTTTATTAATAAAGGAGATCTCTAAAAACCCGGGTGTCCTGTCTACCAGAGAGCTCAAGAAAAGAGGAGAAACACGCATAAATTTAAAAAGTGAAATATGACAAGTTATTCCGGCCAAATCGCCTTATACATTTCTGCTGCCTATTTTCTGGCTCTAATTTCGCGATCCGCAAACTTTTTATGTCTCTCATTTTTCATATTTTCCTTGACGGATTTGCCTTAAAGCTAAATATGTCTTTCTAATGTTAGTTATTAAGTTAAATAAACAAAAATATTTTTTTAATTGTCTGTGTTTATGTAATTTCACATGACATGAATTCTAACCAGAAACATTTTATTGTATATTTCTTATGACAATGATAACCAGTCTACTTACATTTTTTAAAAAGTCTGCAAATAGTACGATTTGGAAATCTTATTACCTTAATCGTACCTGTGGTGTTTTAAATCGTACCTGGTGGAAAAGTATTACCTATGTTACCTACTAAATGAAATGTGTACAGAACAGCCTGAAATTGCTATGTATGAACATCTCAAAAAGTGTGCCCTTTTCTCTAGGGTTGGTACGAAGTCATTTTGTTCTAGTTGGATATAATTTGATACAATTGATTTAAAGACTCACACATCTAAAGGTTGTAACCTATGGGTGGTATGCCCTGGAAGCTAAAGCATTAAAATAATATCTATCCAGCAAGGTTAATAGTCGCGAGATTTTTTGTGTGAGTGCTATGTCTATCCCAAAAAAGCAATATTTTTTGTCCTTGTGTGGGCTTAACATATTGAATAAAATCGTTTAATCATTTAACAAACAGGTCTAAATTATTATACCAAGATCAGGTATTTTCAAATTGTATTTAAAAAGATGTAATACAGAGTAAGACTCTTTAAATTACTATCAAAGAGAGTGTTGTGAATCACTCACTATCTGCACGGACGAACTAACTGTGACACTCATGACCCTCATTTTACGCCCCGTGAGTATTAATAAGAAGTGTAAGTGACAAATTAAATACATTTACGAAAGTCACTTTTGGTAAGCAATCAGAAAAAACAAAGTAAAAACTAGCAAAGATAGCAACCCTTATAAAACAAACTTACCGGTTTAGTGGTATAAGGTTATCTTTGTCCAAGTATTTTAGATACCTAAAGGGTCCAAACGCAAAAAGATAAGATCTATAGGCTAGTCTAATACAAATTTTGTTATATCTTAAGCATGATCAAACAGCGTCATAATCTATAGAATAAGATATGTCACGTACTCGCAATATCTGAAAAGTTCTAAAACATTTAGTAAGTTTTAGTGTGTGTATTTTTAAAATTAACATTTTTTATTGCATCATTTATTAATCTTTACAAAACAATATACAAATTATAGCACCGCATAAGGAACTGAAAATTTCTAAAAATGCAATTCTAATGAGCAAAACTTCTTCCAAATTTTAATAGTAAAAGAAGGTATAGTTTATCAGTTAATTAAATTTACCATATGGTTTGACAGTTGGAATCATTTATTTTCATATAACAGTTGGACAAGAATGGTACAGTAAAATAAAAATAAAATTTTCTTTTTATATCATTTATCTTAACAATTATATAATACAGAAATATTTTTATTTTCATCAAAAATAGGCATTACAGACTCACACATTATACAGAGTGTAAAAAGTAAGATGGTCACGATTTTAATAGGCGATAGTGGAACTCAAAACAAGTCAAAAAGTTTATATGACATATGTGTCAAATCCTGACAGATTTTTGTCTAAACGATACCAAGGTTACAAATTTTGAATGCAATTATTTTAGTTTAGTTTTAAATGTTTCAATCTACAAAAAAAAATGTCCAGTTAAAATTTTAAAAAACAATTGGCAACAGCGTTACTGGTGACAATATGTTTGAAGCTTGTGGGTCAAAATGTTATTAAATGGGGAAAATATGCCGATATGTTATTAATTTACGGCTAGGCAAACCAAAATGCTAATCTAAGAGCTAAAATTTACCTTGAAATATTTCCACGACGGCTATATCCATTTAGGACAACCATAGTGCAGGCGTACCAAAGAGTTTTGAAAACGGGATGTGTGCAACCGGGAAATCTTAGTCTTCAAGCAAAAATAAAAAGTGCTGTTTTAAAACATAATAATTTGTGTTTTTAAAATGAATATTTAGCTTAATTTTATGGTAAGTACACCTTTTTGTAAATAAACATCCCTTTGAAAATATTGTAAATATGTAAAACCATGCAAAAAACGTTCAACGTTTGACTTGATGTGATGAAGCGGGCGCGTGTTGCCAGATTTTTCGCTTATTTTTAAATTGAGTTTTTTGATTCTAATAAAACTTGGTATAGTTAGAATATTAAGCTGAATACACGGATCTGATAATAAACTTTTGTTATAATTGTGGATCAGTGGCGTAGCGTGGTGAATTTTTTTTCATTTTTTTAAATTATTTTCTTAAAACTTTTTTAATTTTAACAATATTAATAATTTGGTACTTATTCTTTGCTTTATTTTACATAAAAATGTACTTATGAAATACATCAATAATCTTAACAGCTTTCGAGATATTCTAATTTGAAGCTTTGATGGTATGAAAAGACTTACATATAAAAAAATGAGGGCATAAGTATTAAGCTAATTTAGAAGTACTCTTTTTATGTAAAACAAAGCAAAAAATAATTACCGTTTACTAAATTATCATAATAATATTAATACCAAAAAAGTTATGGCAAAATATTGGTAAAAAATGAATCAAATATATGTCCTTGTTTTTTGAAAAACCTTCTATACTAAATCCTTTTTCCTCAATTTGAATTTGGTGGCCGGTCAGAAAATCCCAGAAAGTTATATCCCGATCATTAATATCCCATGCCAAAATATTCCATACAAAAAAATCCATGATAAAAACATCCTATAAAAAAATATCCCAAAAAAGTCCTATGGCAAAAGCTTACTAATACAAAAATATTTTTACCTTTCCCATTAGGTGTTAATTACAATACAAAGAAATGCAGAGCACGTGTTTATACTAGCAATATGGAAGATGATAGTAAGTTGTGGTTAGTTGTGGTTACACATAATGGGAAAGATAAGGATATTTTTGTATTAGTAAGTTTTTGTCATAGGATTTTTTTATGGGATATTTTTTTATATGATTTTTTTGTCATGGATTTTTTTTTGTATAGGATATTTTAGCATAGGATATAAATGATCGGGATATATTGACTGGAATTTTCTGTCCGGGATTCGGCAAAATATTTGTAAAAATGAATAAAATGTATGTCCCTTGTTTTTTAAAACATCTATACTAATTGTAAATCCTTTTTCTTTAATTTAAATTTGCCTAATAGTGAATATTTGCAAGCATCTCACATTTATTTTGTATATTAAAAACGGTTCTCTATTTGCATGTTTTCTTATTATATTTTGCAGACATGAATATTATTACAGTTACCCACAGTAAAATAAGCAAAATAACTAGACCAGCTTTTATTAAAGTCAGTTTTAATAAACAGGCTGTGGATGAATTGCATTTTTTTTTCGGATCTTATTGCAAAAAAGCTACAAATAGGATATATTTTTTAAAGTCATAATGAAAATACATATGTACTCAACTAGCTAAATTGTGTTTGCGTCTGCATTTAGGTGGTTAGTAAATCTCTTTAAAACGTAAAAAGTAAAATGGTTATTTAATTAAGCCTGTATAGAGGGTGATTCCTAAGTTGACGCTTTTTTTTAAACTGTGCATGGAACTCATTAAAATAAACAATTTTTAAAGAACTTAAAAAAAAATAACAAGCTACATAAATTTATTTGACAATGTGCCCAGTGCGGGCCTGGACAAAAAAAAGATAGTTTATTTCATATTTACGTTGGTTTTTTGCCTTGTTAATTACGCATTATAAATTGGTCGCTTTGCTTATACCGGACGAGGTAAGGTTTTATTTTAAATTATTGTAAAATCGCATAAATGGCACAATACGAAAACAGTGAATTCGTGGATATGTTGCTCATTTTTTACGAAGAGTGTCGTCAATCGGCAGCCTCTGCTTCGAGACTGTACGCGCGACGTTTTCCGTTGCAGGCTCATCCTGGACCCAGGTTTTGTATTAACCTCGTTAAACGGGCTAAGGATACTGGCGATTTGCAAGAGCATTGTGGAAAGGATTCAGGAAGACCGAGAAATCCTAAGAAATTGCAAAGGGAAGAACAAGTTTTAAATTTTATCGAATCTTAACATTGCGGTTAAATCAGTTGTATCCCTTTCTCGTTCAACATGTCCAAGCACTACAGCCAGAAGACTTTCCCTTATAAAGTTCAACTTTGTAAATAGATTTTACAACGGCATGAAAATGGTCAACATTTTTTCGCAAATAATGTAGACAGGACTGTATTTGACACACTAAATGAATGTAAGTTTCTTATTTTTTAGTATTAGTAAAGTTGTTTATTTTAATGAGTTCTGTACATACTTTAAAAGCTAGAAATCACTCTGTATAAATATGTTTTTATTGACATTTATTAGCTTAAAACTAATCCTTTCTTGTTAACATGAGATGGAAATGTGGCACACACAATATCTAAGTTCATTTTGCTATCATTGATATTTGTCATACCAATATTATTATGTATTTAAATATTTAAACATATTTTTAACAAAGTTCCATAAAATAAATAATAAGGTAATACATACAGTAGCAGATACTACTATTAAATTAGTACTTTTGTGTACAGGGCCATAATTATAGCTTTCTTTATTTAAAAAAAAAATATATAAATAACAGTTTCTTGTCTATTTTTTCTCGTAGAATTTAAAAGATTTTTAAGAAATTGATCTAAATTAAAACAAAAGAAATAAAACATAAAATTAATCTCTTCCTAATAAGAGCCTTATTAAGTGGTTCGTTTTGGAAAGCGCCTCATGTTTTCCATTTGTTTCAATAGGAAGGATTTTTATGTATTTTTAGAAATAAAAAAAAGAAGAAATATGAAATGGCAAGACATTAAAGTCAATATTCTGCCATTGTCCAGCGTTTAACTACATTTTAAACATATTGGTAAAAGTAAGACATTTCTGTAGTTACTAACCACAACACAATCCTTTCCTTCTTCAGATTCTACAGTAGAAAATATACAAGATGGCCAGTTTAATTCTCGTTGTATAACGCTCTACACTCTACAGCTTATAACTTATATTTATAAAAAAATACTTTAGTACTAATTCTTTACTTATACAAAAAAATAGATTAAAATTTTAGTACGCAAATTATAATATTTTTTACAATAAAAATTATAAATTAAAATAAGATTATTTTTAATATTTTTAACAAAACTTAATGGGTTAATAAATTAGTTATTAATAGTTAAGATATGTTTTTATTAGGCTTTATTTCATTAATTATGTATCTTAATAAATCTTTAAAAAGAAAAAGTCAATAATGTACAGAAACCAAAGTATTTTTCCTATTTCAAGATTGCATTAAATTGAAAGTTCTTGGGTGTTTTCATATACCTACGCGGACATATTGTGCTTCTCGAGTTCCTTATGGCAAATCTTGAAAATTTCATATTGCTTTTGAGGTATTTTTATTACATATCTGTCGTTCCCTGCAAATCTACTACTGCGGTTAAAAGTATATAACAAAATGATTGTTTCTTGTTTCTATTTTAAAGGTATGTTTTACTAATATTTTTAAATTTTAGGAAGTTGGTAGCATGTAATTTTAACAATTTTAAATAAATTCATTTTTTGCATTACAGGAGAAGGTATTTAAAAAGTTAACTCTATTTACTGGAAATAGAACATTAAGTATAATAAAAGCCATGCTTAGATTTTAATAAATGTTTGAGATTAATGGTTTTAGGAAATATTAAAAGTTTGATGATGACAAGAAAAAAAATAGATTGCCGAACATTTTATAAATATTTGTTATTTTTAAATAGTTAGGAATTTTAAAAGCCGATATTAAAGAATAACGTAATCCGTACTGTTCTAAAAATAATTTTGTTTTCATAAAAATAACATATTTTGAAGGATTTTTGCTTTAGTAGAACTTTGGTCAGTTGGTTAGCTAATTGTAAAGTGCAAATTGGGACTGTCAAACGCAAACGCCAAAACATAGAGCTTATGACTGTAATGGTTTTAAACCCTATCTCCTTTTAGCATTAGTATTTTGTTAAAGTCCACAAAACTCTAAATTAAAAATAATTAAGTACTCAATGGGGGAAAATAAAAGTATGTCATATGTCAATAAATTATGTTCATTTGCACTGATTTGAGTATTTAATAAATGCACTTTACAAGGAACGCTTAAAAATGTAATATTATGTACTGTGGGTATGTAAAATTTATATTATAATTATATTATATTATATTATATTATATTATATTATATTATATTATATTATATTATATTATTATATTATATTATATTTATTTTAAATTTTATTTATTTTATATATTATATTATATTATATTATATTATAAATATGTTCTATAGTTTTGTGGCAGATTCATGTTTGGATAACAACCAAATTTAAAACAAAATCAAAATAGACCTATTTTAAATCTACTTTTAACATATATTTCTGGCTTATCAAATTAAATTCAATAAATAGGTAATAAATTTAATCTTTATACTATTTCTAAAACACTATTAGATCACAAGATACAAAAAGAAAACCACACAATATAAACGAAAACATAAAAAAAAATATTTATAAGATCCCTTGTGAATGTAATAAATTTTATATAGGTGAAACTTCCAGCATTTTAGCAAAGGAAACTTGTTCAAAAAGCGTTATATAAAGGAATGTGCATTTATTTTATTAAATAAAGATAAATGTGTTGCATTAATTAATATCTGTTAATTTAAATAATACATGGTTACCTATGCCTGATGCTAAAGTAAATTCAGGTAAACTTAAAATTAATTAACACACCATACCACCTTTTTGTCTTTTTGAATACTATAAATATACCAGTCAAATAAACTAATGTAATTTATGAAAAACGTCATAAAAGTAAAAAGCTTTTAAAGCAAAATTTTCTAAAATTTAATTTTATCTTTTCTTTTGATTTAATCTTGACAACGGTGGCCGACTTGCCACCGGTCCCAAAGAGAACATATTCAAATATATTACGTTATATTAAATTTATAAGGAATGGGTTATTTTTACACATACTATGACAAATGAAAAGCAAATAAAATAATCGGTAATATTGTTTACCAAGCTGTTTCACACTCCCCTTTAGCTTATCGTATTGATTTCCTATTTAATATTATGTAAATAAATTATTTAATACAATGTAAAGGTTATTTAAATGCAGCATTACCTTGAGATATTATAAGAAACACAACTAAGAAAATTATAGAAATATTTTATTATGTTATTTAAAAAAATGCAAAATTTTAGGGTTATCACAAAGAAACAAACTTATATAATAGTGTGCTAATTAAACCTCCTCCTTGTTTTAAACGTCCTGTAGAAAGTTAAAAAGAATAAAAAAGTTGCTCACAGTCTTTGGTTTTTTTACTGAACACATTAGTTGTAAAGTAAAATGAGTTTAATGTCATTCCACAATTTTTTTGCTCGTTTAATTCACACTTAAGTCACCTAATAAGTGAAAATACCCTCCTAAGATGTGTTTAATGATGCAAAAGATCAGCTAACCAAACACCTGGATATTTAGGGAGATATTCAGGACTATAAAAGGAATTTGAGTATTTACGGAAAATTATACTGAAGATTTCCATGCCTAACTTACCCAAGTTAGAGTGATCCATTAGTGTCTCCTGAATGTCTTATTAATAAATACAGTCATTTGCTTAAATTACGCAGATTTCTCTGATTACGAAATTGGCTGGAATTATTTAAAGCACAACAATCATCCAGGAAACAATCATAGTTTACGCCTGTTTAGTTTGTCTATCACTTCGAAATGCATATTAATATCTACTTAACGTAGCTAATTCCAATTATTCTAATTTATTTTTACTGCTGTAAGAAGATAAAAAATTACCTTACCCAAGTTAATGTCGAATAAGGTAATTCAGACTGGGGATGTTAGTAGGTTTTTGGTTTATTTTTAAAGATTAAAATTTTTATAAAGGTAATTTTATTTTTTTAAATATGTCTTCCCAAATAAGCGACTGTGGTTATCAGATATAAAGACAAGCAGTTGTGTGTCATAAAACCATATGTGATGATCTGTATTCTTTCGGGCATATTTGGCAATGGTGGATTTGTTTGTTTGTTTAACCTGGTTTGCATTTTTGTTTCTTTTTTGGGTTTTTGTGTTGACGAATCTTTTAGTTTTTCATACATACATTTTTTGTAAAAACAAAATATGCAGTGGCCAATATAAAGCAATCCTTAATAATTTTCGTAGGTTTGTATAGTTGTTTGATAATAATATGTCTGGCTAGTACTCGACCGATTTTGTCTAATACCCAGAATACGAAAAGTAAAAAGTCTGAGCTTGTACTTTTTAGAGCATTCATTTGTATGGCCTTATTAATTTTGTAAATGCTATTTCTGTTCTAAAGGTTAAATAACAGCTGCATTATTTTGCCTATGCTCTGTTAGTCACTGACCTTTAATTTAGGCTGTAAATTTGCGTTTTAATCTTTATTTATTTTTTATTTCGGTATTATTTTTTTGTTTCATTTGGTTTTTCATGTTTTTAAACTGAATAAAAAAGTTGTTAAATCACCGCTTCCAAAATTTTACGACAAAAAAGAATAGGTTAAGTGTATCAAGAGTAGTGGAAATAAAATAACTTTTTAATATGTAACGTAATATTTCATAAATATACCAAATTATATATTTAAATGTAACTAATTTAAAATAAAATTATTTTATAGTTTTTCACTTACAAATACCTTTAATTAACAAATTATATTAAATAAGATTATTTAGTCTCAGTTGTACACCCTAAATAACGTATTGGATAACCTAACTTGATAACGCGCCCAACTCACGAATTTCGTTTTCTAAATCTACAACAATCTCATAAATTTCGACGACTGGTATCAAATGCCCTATCTTTGAATTACTTTATCTATTCCAATACCATTTTGATTACTGTTAGAAACCAATAAGCTAATTTACTTTCTCTAATCGCAATAAATTAATAGCTTTAAAAACTGAATTTATATACATTTTTTCTATTTCTATAACATAAAAAAATGTTTTAGGCTTTCCACAGTGTTATGGTTAAGTAGTGATGTAGCAAATAAAAAATACCTGATACTAGTAAGTAAATAGGGTACTTTCATTATCTTTTTCTTTCCCAAAACTGGTTTGGGATCTTTAGCTCACTATCCGGTGTGATCTAGAATGAGCAAAATAATCCCCAGAGAGATACCCATGTTTACTAAAAAAAAGCTTATAGTTCATAGTACAGAATGAATCCTATCAAGTGATTCATAAATTATTAAAAATTTGTAAATTCCTTTCTATTGCTGAGTCCGAAAAAGTTTTTTCTTTAGTTTTTGTAACTATTGCTTTTTTTGAGTGGGCATTTCAAAATGTATTGTTTTGCGATAAATATATAGTTCATTTAAATATATTTGTAAGCTAATCTAATGAGAAATTTAAAAAAAAAATTCTCGACAAAAAATATGCTACAATCAGATTGTCCGACGTCCCAGAAATGCCAAATTTACTTGGTTATGTTTTTTAATACATATTGGGTATTTTGTTACTGAATTGGAATTTCGCAATTCAACAACCTAAATATGACATTTTTACGAGGTTATGTTTTTCGAATAATTTTCAGTTTTTTTATTATCCAAAAAATAGTAATTTTGAGACAGCGACAAACATAACGTAAAAATTGTAAAAGGTAACGAACGGTATATAATCCGATAATTTTTATAGGCATGCTGAGATGTTAATTTTAAAAAATAATATAAATTTATATTTGATGTAAAATTTCCTAATGCATTTAGTTTTAATATTCAAAACACAATTTTGCTTTACTTAAATTTTAAAAATCAATGAAACATTGAAATAATAAAAATATTTACCTTTTCATGAAAAACTGCTTTACTAATTGTTAAATTTAAATATATTATCATTTTAATTTATCTTCTTCCATTGCATTTTACTGACTTCCCTTCAAAATCATTTTATCTATTTCCTTATTATTATCAATCGGATTCTAGTAAAAAAATGTCTAAAAACTGCAAAATTTATAACAGTGGCACAATACTTACAGATTTTTACATACAATATTTAAAATATATCTTAAAATATGAAATTATTGGGCCGTCAAACGAATGAAAGTCATATTCATTATCCATTAGTTTGCTTTTTTCGTTTTTTTCAAAAAGGAAATACTCCCAAATACCCCCCAGTTTTGCAATTTTTTTTTGGGGGATGTTAGCTCATAAAAAAAAAAAAAAATGGGGGCAAGACCAGTACTGTTTTTTAAACTAAAAATTTTTTTCTGGGTTTTTAACAAAAATTTTATTTTATTTTAAATGCCCAAATTTTTTAAAAATTTTAAAAAAAATATGGGGTATAAAGTATAATGGCGAAAGGAGAATATTTGAAAAAAAGCCCTCCGTGAAATTATATCAAACATTTTGGGTTCATTTTCATAAATGTAAAATTTTAATATGTATATACTCCAATGTTATTGAAAAAAAAATTAGTAATAAAATTTAATCCATAGCCCTTCTAAAATTTTTTTTTTTTAAAAATTGTCGGACGTTAAAATTTTTTATCCTTAATTTTAAGTAAAAAAAAAATTAACTTATTAATTGCAAAACAAAACCGTAAAATATCATATTTGGCTTCAAACACAAAAACGCAGAAAATTTTGGGAACTATAACCACTTTTTTTTTAATTTCTCATTAAATTCCTTACAAATGTATTAAAATGAAGTATATTTTATCCCAAAAAATAAGTCATGAATTCGACATTTTTAAAAAAAAAACAGTTTTAAAAACGTGAAAGGTTTTTGGACTTTAAAAAAAAAAAGCTACCCGTAAAGGTTAAATATATTATTTACTTGATAGGATGTATTCTGTACTGTAGACTTAAATCTAGACAAATAATATTGTATACTTTGCCTCTTAAAAAAAAATAAAAAATAAGTTAAAAAATATAGGGACCATATTTTAAACCTTCAATATCCTAAAACGGAAATATTTAAAAATGTTTTTTTAATAATTTTGCACTTTTATTAAAGTTACTTACTTTCTTTATTGCATTTAAGATTAAAGAAACATTGGCCGCTTTAAAGAGATTTCCCAAAAATACAGACCCTTAAACCACTTATGTCCTGATCTTAAAACATAAACTGTGGGTTTTTTTTTACGAACGTCACTAAAACAGGATTTACAAGGAAATATCATCGAGTTTTACGAGATTTTCTCCCTTTTTAAAGCTAGAAAATATAGGTGTACGTACTCGAAACGCTGCATCTCAGCACACCAACGTAAACATATTATTACTTCTTCCGTATATCCGCAAGATTTTAAAGCAATCTCACCGCCTATAAAGCTTAAAGGCTTTAAAACGTTTATACTTACCATTTTAATTGGCCGGATGCAAGAAAGATTTTACAGGGAGGGACAAGTAAATTTTTAATTTATGTAAGACGTCCATAGTTTGAAACCTGACAAAATTAATATATGCCATAAGAAACTGGCTTAAAAAATCGTTTGAATAGTCGCAAATGCAAAAGAAAATACTGGATGGTGGTAGATTTGAGTTGGTGATACAAATGATCAGTGACAAAAAAGGTAAAAACCTAGTGGTTATAATCTTCAGGAACGCCTAAATCTTGGACATCCATTGTCTTTATTTGTCAATTGATAAACAACGTTTCGGTTCTTCTTCTTCTTCCCTGGGAGCCGTCTTTTGGGCAGCGCAGCTTCATGGGCTTTTGTGGGCCTGTTTCGGTTAGTGATGTATCTCAAACCGTTTTCAAGTGATAACCTCACTTGAAAAAGGTTGGAGATACATCACTTCGCTTTTTGTATCAACTAACAAAAAGACAATGGAAGTACAAGATTTACTAATTTCAAAACCATAAAGTTATAATCTTTAAATACATATTTATTTATAGTCCAGTAAAAAATAATAATACTTATCAATTGTTATTCTTGCCGTTCTTAGACTGTTTTTGAACATATCCAAATAAAATTAACATAAATAAATTTTGGCTCACATTTGTGGTTTTTATTTATTTGTATTTTTAAATAAGTGTATACAACGTGTTAATTAAAAATTGGGAAAAAAAACAAACCTTTTTTGTACCATTTTAGAATGATATTAGGTTTGGGGGCATAAAGGAATCCCGGGCACAAAAAATAAAGGCACCCAAAAAACCCAAGGAAAAACAAAAGATCACTGACTTTGAGAGGAAGCGGGTATGGAAAAAAAGCTTATAGTTCATAGTACAGAAAGAATCCTATCAAGTGATTCATAAATTCTTAAAACTTTGTAAATACCTTTCTATTGCTGAGCTCGACAAAGCTTATTGTTTTGCGATAATATAGTTCATGAGAATTTTTTCCCCCAAAAAAAATCAACGCCCCAAAAAATGCCGGGAAATTTACGAGGTTATGTTTTTTAATACATATTAGGTCAATTGTTACTCAATTGTTTAACAATTATTTATGTTATTAAGCAGTCATAGTGTCCGACAAATTCATTGCAGGAATTTCGCAATTCAACAACCTAAATATGACATTTTGACGAGATTATGTTTTTCCATTATTACATGTTTTCTTATTATCCAACCAAAATAGTAATTCCGAGAGACAGTCTAACAAACATAACGTAAAAATTGTAAAAGATAACGAACGGTATATAATCCGATAATTTTTATAGGCATGCTGAGATGTTAATTTTAAAAAATAATATAAATTTATATTTGATGTAAAAATTCCTAATACATTTAGTTTTGTGATACTCAAAACATAATTTTACTTTACTTAAATTTTAAAAATCAATAAAAACAACAAAAAAATAAATATACCTAACTCAATAAAATTGTTTTACTTATTAGTTAATTAATAATATTGTTATTCTATTTCATTTTCTGCATCATCGTCATCTTTACTGACTTCCACTTTAAAATCCTTTTCATCGTCATTCTCTTATTATTAGCATTATGGTCTGATTTGGTAGTAAAAAAAAAAAATGTTTAACTAAAAACGACAATTTATCTTAAAATGATGGAATTATTGGGCCGTTACAGAAATGGAAGTCATATTTATAATCCATTCGCAGTTTGCTGGTTTCAAATCGGTTCCTAAATAATGGAAATACCCCCTCAAATACCCCCTGTTTTGAAATTATTTTATATGAGACGTTGGAGCACACCAAGAATTAAAAATATATATAAATATATATAGGCGAGACCAGTACTGACTTTCAATCACTATGAATTTTATCTGAAGTTTTTAACGAGAACAGATTTGTATAGATATGAAATTAAAAAGCTTTCCAAATTTATTAAAATTCTATAAAGTATGCAGGAAGTATAACGGAGTAAAATGGCGTATTAGAAAAATATTTGAAGAAGTCCCTCGTAAAATTATATAACACATTTTGTGTTCATCTTTATATATGTAAACTGATTTATATGTATAAAATATAACATATATAAAATTAACATAAATAAATTTTGGCTCATATTTGTGGTTTTATTTAAAGTATTTTTAAATAAATTAATATAAAAACATGTTAATTAAAAAAAAGGAAAAGAAAAAACCCTTTTTTTGTACCTTTTTAGTAGGGGGGGTTTTGGGTTCATAAAGGAATCGGACAAAAAAATAAAGGCACCAAAGCCCAAGGGAAAAACAAAAAGATCCCTGACTTTGAGAGGAAGCGAATTATGGTTTTACGTGAGGACGGTGTGTTGTTTGTTTTTATATTATTTAGAACTCACTAAATACCCGGTCTAGAAGGACACAAAGCAAAGGATACCGGCGATTCCGTACCCTAAATTTAAAACGGAAGGGTAGTAGGATGTAGTTTTATAGCCAAAGTTGTCCCCTTTTTCTAACTGTCCCGGTTAACTCTGACATGAACAATTACAATTCTACAAAGACTGTAGAATTGGAAATAGAACTAGAAGATCTATAGCGATAAATTTTATTTTTAAAAATGTTTAAACTTGAGATTTCGGAATCGGTACATCGATATACTAAACTTAAGATTGTAAACTAAAAGATAAATTTTTCAAAAGAAAATAGAACAAATGATTGGATGTGAACCTTATAATACTGAGCCTTAAAAGGTAACTTATTATTTTAGGTTAATATATTATATTTTAAATAAAATAATTTAAGCAAAAATTTAATTTATTAATAATTTTAAAGTTAATTAAAAACAGTTTGGTATTTGCGTTATAATGTTATTTACTTTTTTATTTAACTAGATTTTTAACAAAAAAAACTTAATTATAACCCCTTTCCTACATAGTTTAGTAAGTTTTTAGATAATAAAGAAAAAAACTGCAAAAGTAGTGGTTTTATCTGACTATGTAAAGTGTGGAGAATTATTAAAAAGAAAATTGAATTTGCGATCGACTGGTAAAATAATATATGGAGCGTTTTATTAAAAAAACCCAAGTTCGTGTAATAACTCGAAAATCTTAAGTAATAAAAAAATAACCACACCACTGGCATCTAGGTGAAAATAAAATTAACAAAATATTGTTTTAAATAGTTTTTTCCTTCTGCAAGAACAGATGATATACACGACCCTCGTAAAACAACAGAAATTCAAAAATAAATTAAATTATTTTTTAAATTTCAACACATTTAAACTTTATTTTCGATATTTGTCCCAAGCATATACAAACATAATTGCTGTCTTAACTCTTTATATAAGAATAAAATAAATACTTTTTGACTCAAATGAGATCTAGGGTATGTATGAATAATATACCAATTTAAATAATTTTCGTAAGTTACTCTTAGTCTTATAGGTCTATTAAGTTTATTGGTTAAAATTCATCTATACAGAACTTTAAAGATTTACATCATACTTTTCCCAAACTTAAAATTAGAACAAAATGAGTGTGGTAATGAAAATTTTTTTCCATGTATAACACAACAATTTAAACACTGTGATGAGATATACCTCTCCTAAAGCCCTAACAAGCTTTTGGTATCTCCTACAAAACACTTAACAGGATAATTTAGTACTCACGCCTAAAAATGTAACGGCGAATTTGGTATAAATACCGGGTGACAACGAAATCACTACCCAGCCCTTCATTTCTTGAATGAAAACATATAGCTTTTCAAATTTTAGAATAACATATTATATTATAAGATGCCAATTTTGGATATTATGAAATGTGCCTATCACTTCAGTTTAACCGGAAACGACATCAACTTTGATTTTTTTAATGGAACACCATGCATATTTTCCAAAATTTGGTTTCTAAGGATCATTCCCTGACATAAAATCTAATTTATATCCTATACCTATCTCTGCTGGTTTTAAGAAAATGGCGATTAAAGATATCAAACTACCGCATATTATGCAGTTTTATGAGAAAACAAATAAATGATATAAAAAATTATTATGTGAAGTTTAATTTTTTCTGAAGACTTTATCTGTAGAGGTCATAATAAAACTACTTCCGGCTTTATCGGAGTGCTGCGAAAAATTGACTTTTCTAATAATGTTACTTCAAAATTTAAATGCAACACCTGTATATTTTTTTAAATATGGATTCTACGGTGCATTCCTAATATAAAATCTGTATAATATGCTATACCTATCTTTGTTAGTTTTTTGAAAAAAAATGGCGATTGAGATGTCAGCGACAGCACATTAGCCAGTTGCAGGGGGAAAACAAATAAATTAACAAAACTAAATCAATTCAGGCCGTCTCTTTGGAGCAATTTTGTTATTTTAATATGGTTTTTTATTTAAGTGAACAATTAAAAGAAATCGTTTAGAATTAATTAAAAGATATTAAATATTCAACGTTTGTTGTTTCCCCTATAACTGCATAATATGCCGGTAGTTTGGATCTTCAATCACCATTTTCTCAAAACAGTAAAAATAGGTATAGAATATTATACGATTTTATATCAGGAATGACCCGTAGAATCCAAATTAAAAAGAAATATACAGGGTGTTGCATTTAAATTTTGAAGTAAACATTATTAGAAAAGTCAATTTTCGCAGCACTTCGATAAAGCCGGAAGTAGTTTTATTATAAACTCACAGATGGGGTCTTCCGAAAAGAATTTAGTTGAAAGTAATATTTTTTCACATGTTGTTGTTTTCCATAAGACTGTAATATGCATTAGTTTGGACAGCTTTAAACGCATTATCTCAAGTGTGAGATAGTGCTGGGACATATCATGCATTTACATCAGAAATGATTTATTAAGAACTAAATCTTAAAAATACAAGGTATTCATTGAAAAATCAGAGTTGTATCATTTTCCGGATCAATAGGAAGATGTGAACAAATTACCATCTCTAAAATCATCTTAATTACATTATAGCATCCTAAAATTTAAACTATATCTATTTTATTAAGAAAATAAAAGGCTGGGTAGTGTTCCGTTGTCACGGTATATATTTTTTAGCATTAATATAATTTTGTTTTACACATTTAACCTAATAAACCTTTTGTACTTGAACCTAAAATCAAAAGGTCAGTTTAAATGCACATTGCCAATTACTTAGCATCTCACTTGGCCATTTATCAAATTTTTGGTCTGTATTAAAAGGCATACAATAGTTGTATTTTTTTAAATTATATATTTTATTATTGTCTTTTCTAGTAGCATGTCAAGTATCCTTTTTCAATTTTAGGGATATAATTCAGATTATTTAGTGTTGCAGATTTCTTAAACCCTTTTAAAACAATATAGGCCCTTTTACCCTCATTACAAAATATTGCCCAGGAGGATCCTATTTACTAAAAATTTTTGGCCTATTGGAATATTTTTTTTATTATAACCTTCATATTCACGGCAAAAACATTTGAAGGTAAAGTTCTTTTAAATACGGTCCTCTACCGATACTTATGACCTTAATCTCTAAAATATAAACAAGATTTTTGTACGAACGACACTAAAGGGAGATTTGAAATCGGGTTTATAACATTGTCTCTTTGTAAAGGCTGGAACTTACCACGCCCAACATATAAAAATACTTCAACACTAAGCAATAAAAGGAAATCTTTTAGGGGAAAGTTTAATCTTAAAAAATCATAACTTGAGTTTTCTGCAAATGTTAACGTTTTTTGAATCTGAATTTACAAAAACATAATTTCAGAGTTTTAATCTTTGTCTCGATCTGATCTACCTGTCATAACTCCCAAACTAAAATGCAGAATCCTTAATAAAAACGGAAAAATTTCGTAATAGTTTTGTGTTAAAATACATGTTGATAATTTTTAAATACATTATACAAGTAATTAGTAAAAGAGTAGCTATTTGATGTACAATTTGCAAAAAAATTGTCTTGATATTGTACATTCATTAAAGTCAGAGCCTGAAAGGATCACTTTGCAGAATAAGCAGACAGGTATTGCTACAATCCATAAACAATCTGTTGTTGTTTGAGGCTGAGTTTGACCTGGATAGATCAGTTCAAATACTTTGATTAAGAACGTATCACAGAAAAAGTCGCAGATTGTTATTTTTAAGGAGACCTGATAGCCAAACTGACTTTTCCAGATTCAGAAAAACGATACACCATGGAAGCACATTATTGGGGTTGCAATGTAGCTTGTGCTTTGCTCCCACGGCAGATAGTTTCGTTAAACGAGGAAATCAGTTGTTTGCCAGACCCCCGACCCAAGTGTAAGCTTTCTTTTTGGAATCTTTAGTAAAGGTCAAACTGATCCGCACAAAAATATTCCATTTCTATTTTGTAGATATCAACAAAAAGTTAATTGAGTGACATTGTAAATTAAATGGCCAGACTCCGACTTCTAATAATAAATTAAGAATTATTATACAAGTGGTTTTAACACGAAAATTGCTGCAGGACCCTGTAGGCACATAATAATTTAAAATTTGGGTTACTTCTGATACATAGAGAATAATGTGGTAAAATAAGGACCATATTTTTTCTTCGTTCACAAGTTGCCTAGAAGAATATTTGAATATAAATATGTATATATATATATATATATATATATATATATATATATATATATATATATATATATATATATATATATATATATATATATATATATATATATATATATATATATATTCTGCCAATACCTTACCTAACAGAAGATTTGACAACGAGAAAGGTTTTAGCTTTTGGTTTCAAATCTGATCTATAATTCTGGTTAAAGTGTATTTGGCATAAGCAAAGAAAATTAAAAAAATATGTTTTTTTAAGTAGAATATACATTTAGTCTACTTCTGATAATTTAGAGAATAATGTTAAAAGTAAGGACCATATTTTTTCTCCGTTCTAGAGTTACTGAAAGAATATTTTAATATATTAAGTGTATTTTTTTCACCGTTTGCAGATAAAAAATCTTCTCTTTAATAGAAAGTAGTAAGTAGACATAATTATATACAAATATGTATATATATATATATATATATATATATATATATATATATATATATATATATATATATATATATATATATTATATCTATATATATATATATATATATATATATATATATATATATATGTATATATATATATATATATATATATATATATATATATATATATATATATATATATATATATATAGTTTTAAATTATTTAGTATTCTTGGGTTTAAAGGCGGATAAGAGCAAAATTTTTTAAATAAAATCTTAATTTTTAAAAATTTAACGTTTCGGCTCTCTAGTATGAGGCCTTCATCAGAATGTCTTACATTAGTAGAGATTTCCATAAGAAAATAGTCATTGTTAAATTCAACATAAACACATTTTCAAACGATCCTCAAACGATTATTATGCATATTACAAACATAGCGACACAAATTTAAAATTTCATAATAAAGGCATAATAGTTGTAATTATTATTTTGTTTTTTTTTAATTTAAAATTAAGAATTTATATATATATATATATATATATATATATGTTATATGTATATATATATATATATATATATATATATATATATATATATATATATATATATATATATATATATATATATATATATATATATATATATATATATATATATATATATATATATATATATATATATATATATATATATATATATTAAAGTGGTTGATTTCGCCTTAAAGATTTAATGCAGGGTTTTTATAAGACTATTGTGTTAAAACTATAAGAAATAAATATATCTTTTAACCACATTTATTAGAAATGAATAGGATCAAATTATTTTAAATTATTTATGTTAGCCCAAAAAAATTGAAACAGAAACATTTTATAAAGCTTTTATTTTTTATTTTTTATTTTCTGAATAGCTATTTCACACTCTTGCAGATTAGCCAAATAATGTAGTTTAACCTGCAGGAGTATGATTTACAATTGTTATTTTGATCTCATTTGTACCGGATACATTTAAAAAAATAATAATAATAAACAAATGCTTTAACATCCACCTTTTTAATTATTGTTAAATTTTAATTAGTTACTAGTTGATATAATTTTTTTTAGTAAAAAAGAAATTACTATAAAATATTTTTCCAATATTTTATCTCGTTCTACAATAACACATTAAAAATAAAATATAAGTAATAACCACAAAGTGAGCATAGCACAGCATTGATATCTTCTTATATGAACAGAATATAATAAATAAGTTTCAAGTTGTCCACTTATAATATCATACATAATTAATGTTTTATGTAATTGTATCTCTATGTAATTAATCTTAGCAAATTATGTCATTACTTGACACCTGCCTACTCTCATTTAATGACATAAATTTAAATAACTAATTTATTCATGTACGTGAAAATAAGCAGTAATTTAAGCTTTGTTTTAATATTGTGCAAGCCCAAACTTACTTACAGTGGAAAAATTAAGGTTATAGTTTTTGGTTTGTCATCATCTTGCAAGTGAAAGTGAAATAAAAATATGATAAAATTGAAAAATGCTTTGTGCTATCAGACTTACTAAATTGCAAATAGTTATGCTGTATTTTTTGGAAAGTTAAATGTAAATACAATATAAAAATATATTCTAATTATAAGATTATGGACACACATTGCTCAAAAACTATGAAAAATATTAGACTATCACACATCAATGTTGGACAGCAATGCTGTTACCAAGCTATTTACATCTTCTTTATAAATAGTTGTCTTTATTCCACGATAAATCCTAGTCATAGTTTTTGCTACAATGATAAGTATATTTTTTTCTAAATATTATTGGTTTCTTAAGCCAGTCTCAAAACATAGTTTCAGAAGAACATAATTCAGGGTAATTACAATATATATATATATATATATATATATATATATATATATATATATATATATATATATATATATCTACTCTACTATATATATATATATATATATATATATATATATATATCTATATATATATACATTTGTATTTTCCTGTACCTCCTTGGTTTTCTAAGGGTATCTTGTCTTTTGGGTTGCCTAGTATGTTGTGGATTGTTGTTTGGGTTTGTAGGTTTTTCTTATTCATGTTTTCTTAAAACCCTTTTCAATTACGTCTTTACACCTTTATTGAGGTAAGTTTTTTTTGGGTTTAGATATTTTTCCTTGTCCTGCTGTTGTTTTTGTTTTGCTTTAAAGCTTTTTTTTTATTTGTGATTTTTGTAGAAGAACTGACAGCATCCACCCTCATCGTTACACTAAGTCGAGTAACAGGAGTTTACCATTCCTTGACCTTCTCAAAACCAGAAAGAAGACCCACAATTGATTACACAGTCTACAGAAAACCCAAAATACAAACAGATATTTGAATGCCGATTCCCACCATCATCCATCACAGCTACAGTCAGTTGAATACCCTTATCAATCTATACGCCTAACCAACAAACAAACAAGAAGAACTTCAAAATTACCAAAAAACAACTACAAAGATCACAAAATTTAAAAAAGCTTTAAAGAAAAAAAAAAAACAAAAAAAAAAACAAAAAAAAAATTTAAAGGTGTAACGGGAGTAATTGGAAGGATTTAAGAAAACATGACATATCACACCTAAAAACCCCCAAACAACAACCCACAACTCTAGGAAACCCCAAAAAGACAGATCCCTTAAAAAACCCAAAAGGGTGTACAGCATACCCTGCAGAGACTGCGAAAAAGAAATATACCCCGGGCAGACAAACAGAGAATCTCCCCCGAGTAAGAACACAAGAATGTATAAGAACAAACAAACAACATCGGTTTGTTCCAACACCACCAGGGACTGGACACACATTACTTCCAGAAAAAAAACCCAATCGCTGCAATAAACACCACAAAACCGACTTATTAGAAGCACTCGAAATAGAAAACTCAAACAACTAATAAGAGAGACGATGCACAAAACTTTCCCGGGCCATATGGAAAACCTTCTTAAAAACAAAAACAGGTCAAAGACGACAAACCAAGAAAAACCGGCAACAAGTCAAAAAAACCCCAAACCCAAGCATGACAACCAATGAACCGGAACCAAGATACAATCTACGCAGCCGTATAAAAGGAAAAAGGACCGAAAGCACTCATTCAAGTCGAGCAGCCACCCAGGAAGCATCCTTGAAAATGCCAACTGGATGTTGGCGAAACGTCGTGAAAATTCATCTACTGACAAACGGATTGCAAACCGGAAAATACAAATCTTTGTTCTGTCATTAATTATTAAATATATATATATATATATATATATATATATATATATATATATATATATATATATATATATATATATATATTATATATATATATATATATATATATATATATATATATATATATATATATATATATATATATATATATATATATATATATATATATATATATATATATATATATATATATATATATATATATATAATATTTTTATAAATTATTAATATTAAATACAAACGTTTTCCTAAACTTGTTTTTAAACTTTCCTCCATCATATCTTGAGAACGGCTTGACCGATTTACTTCAAATTTATAGGGTTGACTCAGCAAATATAGACGCATGAAATGAACTATTATCATCCCAATATTTAACATTATTCTATTCTTTTTTAGCAAAAAGTTAATAAAAAAACATAAAATTCGAAAATGTTTGTTTCAAACTCTGTTAAAAATCAAATTTAATTTTTTTATAATAGTTCATTCCAGTGTTTAAGCTTAAAGACTAAAACGCCTTTGATTTTTTTAGTTTCAGATAAGTCAATCAGCTAATTTCGTGGAGGGAGTGAAGATCCATTTTTTCGAGACAGGTGTCTTTAGGTGCTAACACTTTGGTTCTAATAAATATTTTTTCTAAAAAATAATTTTCTCTAAAAACCCTTAAAAATGATAAAATCTTTGATTTATCTCTTTTAAGATCTTCACAAAAAATCAAAAAATGCATAAAAATTAGACTCAAACTAGAAAAACCTCCTTAAATTAATTTTTTTGTTACCACAACAGTTTTCCGCATTCACTGTTATTTTTTTATTCTCTCACTTTAATTTTGTTTTAAAACATTTTTGAATATTTTCAGAATCTATGAAATTAATACTGGTTAAAAACCCCAAAAAATGGCCCCTAGTAGGTCCTGATTGTACCTGTACATTAAATTCCGTGCCAAAAAAGACCAAAAGCTTGACATATGAACCCAAAAACATGTTGCCGCTCGTGTACAAATTCTCAAATCTCACGGGGGTAATTGCATACATAAGGCATAACGGCATAACCCATGAAATTATACAACAATATATTTTATACTGGGTGAGTGATCAATTTTTTTTCAGGCAAGAGTCCCAAACGATGCTTTGATCTAGCCCATATTAAATGATGCTTTGTATGTAAAAATGGTATTGCCTTTACGGTGAAAATAATTTCTTGGTGCATGTTAAGTTTATCGAAAATCAAAAAGGGATTTAATGAGCAATTCATACTGATAGTAAATTAATTATTATTGTAATATGTAAGTTAAAAATTTTGGTTAGAACAATTTCGTATACACCAGAATATTATAAAGCTTTAGTTTAAAAGGGGGTAAAATTACACCAGTCCACAAAAAAGTGGTATGTACTAGGTATCGGACTAGGGTTTTCTGGCATATTTTTTTTTCGCTAAACACAAATCTAAAGTCAAAATTGGTACTCGAGAAAACCCCAAAAAACGACGCGGTACATTTACCGGCAGAAACCTGCTCCCACGGAATGTTTGGACTACGACTATATAAACTATAAGAGATACAAAAAAAAATAACAAAAAATAAAGCTTTTTAAAGTGTCTGTATAAAAAGTTATATAAACATTTTTGATAAGATAAATAATAAAGGTGATATAAACGAAAATGAAATTTTGACAAAAAAATTCAGTCAAAAATAGTAACAAAAAAAAAATATTATTAAGGTTTTTGTTTTTTTTTTAAATTATTTTTTTTTATTTTATCTAAAAAGAATCACATTACTTAAAATTTCCAAAATTAATTTTCAATTTTTTAAAAAAAAATTCTAAAAATTCGGTTTTGATTATAACTTTTGAAAAAAAATTGCTTTACGACAAAAAGGTTATATAACTTTAATTTAAAGTCTTTTAAAGTACAAGTTTATATCATATAAAGCTTTTTGTATCTTTTTATAGTTTTTAATATATTGGCGTTTAATATTTATATAAATGTCAGATTTTGACAGGTCCATTTCCCATTGAAAAATTTTTACTGATAATGACGATTTGTTAAACTTTCCCAAAACCGTTTTAACTTTACAAGTCTGCTAAATGTAACAACGCATCATCACTCGCCCTAGACTAAAATAAATTTTACAACCTAAATAACTGCCCCAAATTTTTTTCCCTAAACTCCTGTATCTTATAATGGCTTTAAATTTTAAAATTACTTTACCACTATATTTTGACAAAAGGCCTGATAATTTTTAAATCCTTTAAAACCCCAGACTTCCTTAATGACTTATGTCAATCAGTATTTAAAAATAATTTTATGTGAAGGTGAATATGGCGCTTTAAAATAAAATTCAAAAATTTTAATTTTTATTAATATTTATCCAGACCAACCCATTACAAGATCCGTAGTTAGTAAAATCCTACCAAAAACACACGTTAGAATTTAAAGCATAATTTAAAATTGAAATCAAAGAAATGGTGTTTTATTAAAAAAAATAATAAGAATAATAAATAAATTTGATTTTATTTTTTTTTAACACGCCCTGGATATTTTTCTTTTATCAAAACTCGAAAAAAAAAGTTAATTCTAGAATTTTCTTAAAAAAACCCAATAGCCAAGTTTTAAACAAATTTGTTTCGGTAAAAAATGTTTATCTTACTTGATAACTGACATTACTACCCGTTACTTGGAAACCAAAAAGGTGTATAAGGTATTTTTTCGGTTTAATTGATTGTATGGTATAATCCATAATTTATATTCCTATAGAAGCATTAGTGGTAAATTAAATTAAACCATGGGGATTTTTAAAAATGGCAGATGTATTCCCTTGTTGCAAAATAGGTTAGATTTCCTCACAAAATTTTGCATTTCTGTTTCGTTTAAAAAAAAGAACAATTTTGCAAATTGGTTACAGTCTCGAATGTTAAAGCTAAAATTTAATTTCTTTCTATACCAGAGATCTTAAACTTTTTAAATGTTTATGTAAAGTTAAAATCGGATCATTGGGGCCCCTCACAATTGCTTTTAGTTTTTTATCGTATAAAAAATGTTTGTTAACACAAATAAAAAGACATAGTTTTTTAAACTGAAATCATTCCATTTGCAAAATATAAAAAGGCAATAGTTCCGGGTTTAAATTTGGCAGCGCGGTTTGGCAATAAATCGACCGATTAACGTTTTTAATATGTAAAAAAAAACATTTTTTACGAGTATTCTTAAACCATCTTTTCGGTAAAATTTTTCATTCAAAATTCATTTAATTTGTTTACAAACAATTTTTTTTTCAAAACTATAAACAATTTCTGAGGACGACCAAATGTTCTAATTCTTAACTTAAAAAAAAAACATTTGAAAGCTTGAAATATGTATATATAAGAAAAAAAAATAAATTTCCATAATATGGACTCTACTTAATGTGCAAAATTGTTTAAACGAAATTGGATTGCAAAATTTTTGTACAAAAACCGAAGCTAATTAAATTTAAAGTAAAAAATCTAATAGATTCAAAAAAATTATGCAAGAAGTTACGCTTTTGGCCTTTTTTTTAATAATCTCTTTTTAGCAACAAGCGTAATACATTTTGCTATTTTCAATCAATCCCATCTTATAAAAAATGTAATAAAATTTTTTTTTCTTTTTATTTTTTCATCTTAAAAGGTTTAACAATAATTTTTTTTTTGTTTTTTATATCTTTTCTTTTGCCATTTCAGAACTTTCTAAAAATTAATGATTTTTTGTACTACTGCACCAACAAAAACAGATAAAATACTAACTACTTTTACCCTATTTAAAGAAACCATTCTTACTTTTTTTTTTTGATTTTATTTGGTAAATTAAATGAATTAAAAAATAAAATCGAAATTTTATTTTAAAATAATAACAGGTTTTCATTTAATTAATAATTATTTAATTATTTTAGGCGTGTCACTGTTTTAATGGTAATTAATTTTGACAGAATGTAATATAAAATACGCCAACCAGGGGCAAAATAAAGTATTTATCAAAATTGAGTACCCGAGTATGGGCGATTGGGTAATAAGATTACTAAGAACGCTTTCAACTTAAATAAACTCTCTCAGTATTAAAACACGGTGGATGAAAATTAGTTGCTTGTGTTCAAAAAAACAGCAGAATCTTTTAAAATCAAGTACTTTTCAGTTTCTTGTACATAAGTATAAGTGTCTATGTGATTTCGCCAAAGAAACTCAACAGAAATATTTTTTCCCATTTTTTTATACAGTTATGAAAACAGGCCCAAGAAAGGGTTAAATATATTAGTGTGAAAGTTTCCAAATTGATAATAAAAATTCTATAAAAAAATATAATTTAAATTAATCTGATTTTATTTTTTAAACAGGATTAGTTACTTTTAACCTAAATTAAATAAAGGGAATAATTAAATATCTTGTTCTATTGAAGGAATTTTTAGAATTTCTTTAGTAGTAATGGTAATTTATATTTTAACGTTTAAATAAATGGCTTTTAATTTCTAAAGTGTTCACATTGATTGACATGTGTGGTCCTTTGATATATTATTTAACAAAGCTAAATTTATGGTCATTTTCTCCTTAGAAATATGTCAAAATAAATTTACCGTATTTAAAATTTCTTAATTTAGGATCGTCATAAATATTACACATAAACTGTTCCAGTGTTCGACCAAAATTTTCATTTTAACTTTGTATAATTTCGGCTTGTAGCGACTAAATGACTAACCTATTCACTAAATTTATCAAAACAGACAAGGGCTCATTTGCGTTCTGACACAAAATTCATTTTAAACCTCTTGTGGCTCGTGTTAGAACACCCATAACGTGTCAATTCTAACCTTAATAAATAATGGGACACGATTATCTAGACATAAATTTAGCCCAGTAATATGTTTTGAATAGAGAAAGATTATGGTTAATGGCCTTGTTTATTATTAACAAATATATTTAGAACTCAATAATGAAGTATATACATTGAAAAATATTTAATTTTTGTATTTAATTTTACAAAAAAAAAAAAAACTTGGTTACATAAAATTAAAAATTATACATCCTTTTTTTAGCCATCCTTCTTGTCGTCTTGAAGCCACATTTTGAACAACAATTGGTCGCTTTATTGTTTCAGTATAACATAACTACGAACTTTAAATTAATATATTATTTTGTTTAAGAGTTATGGTTCCAACCACAGGCCTCTAAGGAGAACTAGACTCCTATATGCGCCTGTGTAATAAATGTGGTCCTTATATGCAAATGTCAGTCGCATAGTTATTTTTGTAAATAACTAGGACTTGTAGCGGCAACACACTAGATATATCCACTTAATACTTATCCACACCAGAGGCAGCAAAGAGGACACCAGAAATTACAGACCAATAAGTCCATTACCAGTAATGTACAAGATATTCACAAAGATCCTAAGCAATAGAATGCAAAACATATTAGATGCTGCACAACCACGAGAACAAGCGGGATTTAGAAGTGGCTTTAGCACCATTGACCATATACACATGCTAAGGGAAATCATCAGCTGAACCAAAGAATATGAATTACCACTAGCTCTAGCGTTCATAGATTTCGAGAAAGCCTTCGACTCAATATATCCCATAGCAATAATAGAAGCCTTAACAAATCAGAAGATCGCCAAACCTTTTATAGAAACTCTTGCGAATATTTATTAAGAAGCTACAGACAGAGTTGTGATATACAGGAAACAAACTCCTGAATTTCCCACTAGCAAAGGAGTACGATAAGGAGACGCAATATCTCCAAAGCTGTTCAGAACAACCCTAGAGGAAATCTTCCGCAAACTGAACTGGATCACCAAAGGTCTGCATATAGATGGAGAATACCCTAGCCATCTAAGATTCGCAGACGACATAGTACTAATTGTCAATACCGCTGCAAAACTACAACAACAAATAAATAAACTGAATACGGCTAGTAACGAAGTAGGTCTCAAAATAAATCTAGCAAAAACTAAAATAATATACAAAGAGCTGGCAGACGAGCAAAACATTCTAATAAATGACACAAATCTGGAAATAATAAAAGAATACGTATTCCTGGGCCACCTAATATATAAATCAGGACCCCTACTTTCAAAAATCAACCGAAGAATTAAGTCAGCATGAAGTGCATTTGGAAGAAATTCAGTTATATTTAAATCCAGAATGCCACTCCTACTAAAAAAGAAAGCATTTGACCAGTGTATACTACCAGTTATGACCTATCAATGTAAGACCTGGACACTTAAAACAGATATTACAAGAAAACTCCAGGTAGCACAACGATCAATGAAACGAAACATGCTCGGAATAACGAAGAGAGACCGCAAAAGAATAGAGTGGATACGACAAAGAACCCAGGTGATAGATGTGATCTACAGAATCAAATCTCTTAAATGGTGGTGGGCAGGACACCTGGCAAGAAAAACAGATAATAGATGATATAGAGATAGAAGGAGACCACACCTGAGATGGGACTATGACATTAGAAAACTCGCAGAAACAAATTGGGTCCGTATAGCCAACAATAGAGAACAATGGGCTCAGCTGAGAAACAGGTATATGGATATGAAGGGTCCAGTGGAAAAATGATGAGATTGCACTTTACCCGAAATCGACATTTTGACGCCATGTGATACCTTGTAACGCGAAGTATTAATACACCAAACCATACAGGGGACAAACAATGAGGTTCCACTAAAAACCACGATTTAAAATAGGCAGCACTGTGAAAAAACGATGAGATTCCCACGCGTTAAATTGCGTTTTACTCAACTTTTTGATAAATGGAGTCTTATCGTTTTTCCACTGGACCCTTCATATGTAAGGGAGACTACGCGGCTTTGTGCGTACCTTTCCCATTCATGCGTAATATCCTACTTATAAATCTTATTACGTAATATACTATAACAAACCTTGACTTATTAACTTTCTACAATTTGCCATTTTTAAAGACAGATTTTTGTTTTTGAAAACTTAGTCCAATTTTAAGTGTTAAAGGATGGTAATACGTTTGGCAACATAGTTTAGTGGATGAGATCGCTTATGACAGTCAACAAGAACATTAAAATAAACAGTTTTTATATTTCAGTATGGAAAGTATAACCGTCAGATGGCTATACGGCGTTGTAATTGTAGTAATAGTACGTATATCCTGTAGCTAGTTCTTATTACCTACAAATGAATACCGGGAGTGTATTTTATACAACTATGGCTATAAACAAACGCTTTAAAAGTCTATTTTATTTAATACTTCTTAGTTCTTCTAAGTTCTTAGCTTTCTCTTTAAAAGCGGCACCAATGCTTTATATTAAAATCAGTAGTTTAATATTGGAAAATAAAATAAATTAAATAAACTAAATTTTATGTTAATAGCATTATCATTAAAACAGCACTTTAAATAATTTAACACGTGAAAAAAGATATTACTGAACCAAACAATTTTAGTAATTGAAATGAATTATTAATTTATATAAGTTTAATTTTAATAAATATTTAGTTTTACTATCCCAATACAATCTCATTATAATTAAAAGTTATAATTACCTCATTATGAGATTACCATATTTATATTAAAGCTCATTATTAAAAGCCTAAAATTTAGGTAACATTTTAAAAATAAAATAGGATAAACAAAGCGCTTTTAGAAAATTGTATTTTTTAAGTTGATTTTTAATAAAGCTGAATAAATGACTGGAAAAATTATGAATAATCTAATTTTATAAAGAGTTAAAATTTATAAAAGATATTCGATTTTTTTTGTATAGAATTGCAATTATATATATCCTAGTGTTATATACATGGCAATTCACAAAACATATTTTATCGCATGACAAAAAATAAAATAAAATTGTCATAAGGGTAGCTTTAATAACTAACATTTTTTTTGGAACAGAATGTAAAACAAAAATTTTCAGAATTAAGATTTTTTGTTTATCCGCAAATGAGGTTTTAATTTTTAAATAAAACTTGTTACAGTTAAGACATTGGCCAAAATACCCCTGATGATAAACCTTTGTTACTGTTATAGACCAGTGGTGTGGTATCGGAAAGTTTTATTCATTTTTTACGTACTTTATAACTTTTTTGGTATTAAAATTATTGATTATTTAGTACAGGATTCTTTTTTTTACTTAGTGTTACAAAAAAATGGTATAATAAATAACAATTCTAATTTAAAAAAAAATAATAAAACGAAGATTAAATGCCTCTATTTAAGCAAGGGGTGGACACTCTAAACATTTTTTTATAAAATTACGATTGTCTTTAAATTTAAATGTTACTATTTTTGTACCATGGAAGTTAAATATAAGAAAATTTAGGGGGGTAAAAGTACAAAAATTGAATTTAATACTTTCTGGATATTAGACAAAAAATAAACCAATGGTCAGGCGATCTGTAACTTGTCTAATTTTTTTTTAAATATTTAATTTTTTTCGTCAAATTTTTGTATAAGACGTGGGTACTATTTTAAGGAGTTTAAATGAGTAGAATTTAAAAAAATAAGTATGGCATCCCTATTTTTAACGCAACTGTTTGCCAGACCAGCCCCAACATACTTATTGCAATGATAAATTTTCTAATATAAGATATAAGAAACATTTTCACGTCAAAATTTTTGGTTTTTATCCCTCCCTTAAACAGAATTGGTTTGGCACATTAATACTTGATCAAAATTCTTCCAATCCACGATTAGAAAAGTTCTTTGTCGTTACTCGTTGAGCTCAAGTTTTTTTTGTTATACTTTATTAATTCTTAAATTTTTTAATGATTTTTTTATCATGCCTTATTGTTTTTATAAGTTAGTATAAGTGGAAAGTGTTTTTTTCTTATTTAAATAAATAAACAATATTTTTTGACATATAAAGTATTTCATTTTTCTTATTTATTGGAAATATTAATTAATATAGATATTCATGATTTAAATACACAAGGTTCACAATGTGACGTATTTGACACAATATATAGAAAATGTATCATTGCAATTCATATTTTAGGGATGGCGTGGCAAAAAGTTATGTTAAGATAAGGGGTGCCAAACTTAATTTTTTTTATTGTACTAATCAAACCTCCTTTAAATAGTAAAACGTTGTACTTATGTGTCATATATAAATTTTGTATAAAATTAAAAAAAATAATTTTAGTTTGAAAAAAAAAATATATATATATATATATATATATATATATATATATATATATATATATATATATATATATATATATATATATATATATATATATATATATATATATAATATATATATATATATATATATATATATATATTATATATATATATATATTATATATATATATATATATATATATATATATATATATATATATATATATTAAAATTTATATATATATATATATATATATATATATATATATATATATATATATATATATATATATATATATATATATATATATATATATATATATATAATAATTATATATATTATATATAAAACAATAATAAGTTTTTTTTCTTGGGTATAGGTTTTTGTTATTTGTTATTTAAGGAAAACATTACTTTGACGTTTCGCCCATTATATTGCTTTTCAAAAAATTTATTTTTGGTATCACTGAAACAATGGTGAATTAAAATTCAAAAAAATGAAACATCCACATGTTTACACTTAGCGAATACCTTCGGTTTTTTTATCTTGTCTTTATTTGATAGGTTTCATTTTTACCATTTATTCCATAGGTGTCCGTATTGTTTCCGGAATGTAAAGTTGATGTAGTTTGCATTTTTTTGAATATTTATTTTTTTTCAATTTTAAACCTTTTTTTAATGTTTGTTTTGTATGTTTTGTTTTTGTTATTTATTGATTTCAATATTTCAAAAAACATTTTTTTTATCACCAAAAGGACACGCAAATTCAAAATTCGTCTTTGCAGAATATTCGGTTTTTATATTTTGCTATCTTGCTATCCAGAATAAATGAAAGATAGCAAAAGAAAACCGAAGGTACTAAGGTGTAAACATATGGATGTTTTCAATTTTTGAATTTTAAGTCACAATGGTTTTACAGTTGATAACCAAAAAGTTTTTTGAAAGCCCAAAAATGGAAAACGTCAAAGTAATTTTTTTAAATAACAAATAAAAAACCTATACCCAAGAAACAAAAACTTATTATAAATAAATGGTTTAAGAAAATTGAAAAAAATATTTATATATATATATATATATATATATATATATATATATATATATATATATATATATATATATATATATATATATTATATATATATATATATATATATAAAAGGATGCGCAAAGGTCGAATAAAATTAATATCTTTTTAACCAGTAACTTAGTTGTTAGTGTGAAATATTTTTTTTCAACCCCTTAGCTGCAACCCTTCCCAACTTTTTTTATAAATGCAAACCTATGTCGTGTATGGGCTTATTGAAAAGCTCGTAAAAAATGAAATCTGACCATACCCTTTCTTTTTTTTTAAACTTATGTGGTTACCAGGAAATGAGAAAAAACTCTTTTAAAAACAAAAAAGTTAGAAATACCTACTTAGTGCTATCTACGGGTGAATTAACGTTGCAAATAAACAAATTAAGAGGCATTCAGCATTGATGATGTACACTGCTCAACAATTACTAAGGATCATCAGTACCTAGTTTCTAAAAGTTTACAAATTTTAAGACCAGACCAACCTGGGCAGGCAGCACAACAAATTTTATTGATTATGTGTAAAATTGATAACGTAATCTAGCATCAACATCCTTTGGAATTTATTTTTTCAGAAAAAAAATACACATAAAACTAGTTATAATCCCAAGCAATTGTTGAGCAGTGTACTTCAAAAAGAGAAAAAGGTTGTTAAATTTTTTGTACCAAATTTAATGCCCTGATAAGAATTTTTTTTTTGACTCAGATGTAAAATTGTGGCATTTCTGGGTAAAATTGAAATCTGTTTAGTTTATTAATTGTGTACCTTCAAAGTATTCTTTTTTAATTTGCCAAACAAAAATAGTATTGTCAGGGAGGCAGCGTATCGAAGTCTTGATATTGTTGGGATGTGGGGATAGAATGCGGAGTCAAAGTGAAGTGTGTACTTTATTTAATGCAAAATATCCATTTCCCAGCATACTGTGAGTAAGATCTTACACAAATTTGAAGAACCTGGTACAGTGAAGGACTTGCCCAGAAGTGGCCGGCCACATGTTTTAGACGAAGATCAAAAATTGGACATTGCCGTATCTCTGCAGGAAGATCCACATTTGTCAACGGTTTCATTAGCCCAAAACAATCCTGCGTCTAGACGTACGATTGGGAGGTTTTTGAAAACAGAAAAATACCACCCATATAAGGTATATCTTGTCCAAGAGCTCTTGGAAGATGACTATGACAGGCGTTTGCAATTTTGTGAGAAAATAATGAGGCGATGTGACGAGAATAATGGGTTTCCACTGAACATACTCTTTTCGGACGAAGCTACTTTTTATTTAAATGGAGTAGTTAACAGGCACAATTATCGATTCTGGAGTCAGGAAAACCCACACTGAATATGCGAAGCTCATAGGCAGCGTCCTCAGAAAGTAAATGTATGGGCAGGATTCATCAACAACAGAATATTAGGGCCATACTTTTTTGAGGGAAACCTTACAGCTGCACGCTACTTAAACTTTTTACGCTTTGAATTAGTGCCTGCTTTAGCTGTTATGTTTTTGAATGAAGCAGATCCAGATATCCCCACTGAAACACTTTGGTTCCAACAGGGCGGCGCTCCCCCACATTTTGGTATTAACGTCAGACAATATATCGATGAAATATTTGCAGGACGCTGGATTGGATGACGTAGTACAGTTGAGTGGCCGCTACGATCCCCAGACTTAACGCCATTAGATAATTTTTTTTGGGATAACTGAAAGACAAGGTTTATCAAAATAGGCCGGCTAATATTGAAGATCTAAAAAACAGAATTAGAGTGGAATCACATAACATACTGGCTGAGGCCATTCGGAATTCCGTAGACGGGTTTTACCATCGCCTAGAAGCCTGCCAAGTAGAGGGTGGAGGGCATTTTCAGCATCTGTTACGTTAATTCACCCGTAGATAGCACTAAGTAGGTATTCCTAACTTTTTTGTTTTTAAAAGAGATTTTTCTCATTTCCTGGTAACCACATAATTAAAAAAAAAAAGGGTGTGGTCAGATTCCATTTTTTACGAGCTTTTCAATGAGCCCATACACGATATAGGTTTGCATTTAAAAAAAAGTTGGGGAGGGTTGCAGCTAAGGGTTGAAAAAAAAAATCATTTTATTGCCAAAAAATGCGTACAACGTTTTTTTCCTAAGTTACTAGTTAAAAAGATATTAATTATTATATTATTATTATTATATATATATATATATATATATATATATATATATATATATATATATATATATATATATATATATATATATATATATATATATATATATATATATATATATATATATATATATATATATATATATATATATATATATATATATAAGTATAATTGTTCTAATTAAAAGTGGAATAAAAACCAAACATTTTGACCATTAATTTTTTTCATGTAGCTTAAATAGAAAATTTTTTATTACTATAAATATTTTGAGGGTGATCTGGCAAACAGTTTTGTCAAAAATAGGGCTTCCTGACTTAATTTTTTTATACTTTACCGATCAAAACTCCTTCGAATAGTAAAACTTTGTATCTATGTCTTAAACATCAATTTTGCAAAAAATTAAAAAAATAATTTATTAAAAAAAAAAAATTGGACAAGTTAAAAATTGCTGGACCGTTGGCGTTGGTTTATAACTTGTCTAATATCCAAAAAGGTAATAGGTCCATTTTTGTAATTATTCTGGTTCACCCCCTTTTACGACAGTCGCCGCTTGGGCTATTAAGTTAAGTCAGTATCTATAATAAATGTCAAAAAAGTTTTGTCAAAATAATAGTAAAAAAAATATTATTGCTAAAAGCTAAGCTACTGGTTCAGAATAGTTAGAAAAAGTCAATATTCTGGCTAGTTTTATTTAAGTTAAAAGTAAAGGAAAAAATTGGTCTTATTTCTGGCTATTAAACCCTTCTATTAGCAATGGCATATATTTTTTGAATTACCCCATTTAATATTTTTTCTTAATAAAATAAAAATATCTTTTTTTTTTGAAAAAATCAAATATTTCTTTTAATTTAAATTTTAACGATCAAAAAAGAAAAGTAATATTTTAAACTATATTTTAAATTTAACTCAAAGCTTGTCTAAAAGTAGATATAAAATAAAGTAAAAAAAACTGACAAAAAATAATTCAGTATTTTATCAAGTTTAATAAATCTATCAATTTAAATTTGTACGTCAAAACCAAAACAAAATTTAGTTTTTCATTTCAATCTGTTTGTCGTGTTATATTATTTTAATGCACATCGATAACCCGGGATAAATTTTTCTATTTTTATATTTTTGACGATATAGTTATTTTTGTCAAAGGTTGATTTAATCAAGAAATATATTTTTTTGGCAATCTAGATTTTAAATGTATGTTAGCCCAGGCATTGCAGTGACTTAACCAACTTTATAAATTTAAAAAATAAATTTAAATTAATTTACACAATAAAAAAAATTTTAGAAAGATATATTAGAAAATTTTATACAAAAAAAAGTTTTAAAATAATGCGTCTGCATAAAAACTTTTAGAACATAACTACCTCAATCCGGGCGCACGATAGCGCGCCAGGCAAAGTTTTGGCCTAACTTACGAAGGGTGCATATCACATGCAAGGTTTGATCGTATTTTCCACCCCAGCATAACTTTGTTATCGTTTCACATATTGATATGAAATTTTATATGTAAATTTATAAATATATTCTAATTACTTGTGGTTTCTGATATATTTTTGAAAATCACCCACTTTGTTACTGATTGGTTGACTCTCTCATTGGCAAATTAAAATTATGGGGCACTTTCTGGGAACATACGAACTTGAAAGTTAGTAAGAAAAAGCAAAAGAAAAATTAAAAAAACTTTTCAATTTTACTCCGAACGCTCTGAAACAGGAGCAGTAATATTGTATATTTAGGGAGATATAAAAGATAACAAAACAAAATAAAAACTAATGTTTCAATGGTTTTTTGGTTAGATCTCATAGTCAATACTTCAAGAGGTGGAGAATTTTGGATAGGAATTTGGCCCCAATTTAAAAATAAATGTTTTTAATATGATTTAACAGTAACTACTTAATTTAATTATATTTTAATCATATTTTAAAATGGTAATTAAATTTTAGAATATTTATTATTGCACTTCTATAATATTTTTAACATAAAATTTTAAATTTGTTTTTTATGTATCCCAAAGCTATACTGACGATCTTAAAAATGTGTTTACTAGTTTAAAACTTCTTTCGCGTGACTCTTTATCATCTCAAGTGATGTAGGAAAATTCTTAGAGGCAACATTTGGGTCTCCAATAAAAATACATTATAAATTATTTAAAGCAAAACATGTAGGTGTTCTGAGAAAAACGTATATGTACCCAAATTCAACATTTTATAGTCTACAGGTTATTTCACATTTTATGCATACCTTGATATCTTAAAAACCATAAAAGATACACGAACCATAAATTATGCAAAATAATGGCTTAAGAATGTGCCTTCGGACTACTTTTTTACAGCTTTTATTTAATTTACAATGTTTGTGTATTTGTTCGGGTCAAATTTTGTAACTGAATTTTAAGCGGATAGAAATAATCCGATTGAGTTGAAAGTTTGCCTACACGTTAGGTTTGGATGACAAAGCATAGTTTCCTAAGTGACGTTATTCTACATCCAAGTTGGCGAAATTATTCTTTATGGAGTCCCCGAATATGGGTATCAAATAAATATGTTTGCTGAAAAGAATACGAAAAATAAAAAGATGTCACTCTAAATTCAATATGGCGGACTTTCAAAGATGGTGGACTATGTACATTTTAAAGAAAATTATTCATATGTACTAAAAAAAAATAATTTAAATTAAACTTTATATTAAATTCCCCATCATAAAACATCAATAAACAAGAATACAATATGTAAATAATACATATACATAATACAATATTTAACTTGAACTTGTAAATTAAACTTCTTAAGCCTTGTTATAAATTATAACAAATAGGTAGACTTTCATGGGCATAGAGGCACCTTAATAAACTGAAAAAAATATTAAAAACTCTGTTAGGTATGACTACTTAGCTTGGTTGGTTTAAAATTACGGGTCCGGCCAATCCAAATACACGTGTTTCACCCTTGTTGGGGATGGTCACACCGAATGTAGGCCGTAGACACCCTTGACTGCAAAGTAGCAACATTAAGAAAAATTATTATCCAATACAACTGAACGTTAGGAGCAACTAGCGCCATCTCGTCAAATAATTTCAAATCAACCAATCTCAATATCGACAGGATTAAGATGTTATTGTTATTTTTCATTAAGTGTGTTGTGTAAAGCAACTTCTAAATGTTTTTACAATGTAATACACCTACGTGGCGCACAAAAACATCTTAACTTGTCGATACTGAGATTGGTTGGTTTGAAATTACTTGACGACATGGCGCTAGTTTCTTCTATCGCAGTTGTATTGGAATACAATCGTTCCTAATGTTGTTACTTCGCAGTCAAGGGTGTCTACGGCCTACATTCGGTATGACCATCCCCAACAAGGGTGAAACACGTGTAATCGGATTGGTTGGACTCGGGGTTATCCATTTAGTTGGAGGCCTCGTAATTTTAAACCAACCAAGGTAAGTAGTCATACCTAACAGGATTTTTAAATTTTCTTTTCAGTTCATTAAGGAGCCTCTATGCCCAAAGAAAGTCTACCTTTTAATATATATATATATATATATATATATATATAATATATTTATATATATATATATATATATATATATATATATATATATTATATATATATATTTATATATATTATATATATTATATTATATAAATGATTTATATATATTAAATATTTATAAAATACGTAAATCTGGCGACAAGCTTTTATTTCATATAAATTGTGCTCGAAATTGTTTAATGTAATGTAGTAAAATGAGTTTGATTTAAGTGGAAGTTTATTTTCTTTTTTTAAGTATATGTAAGTAAATGCTTGTTTTTTAAAAATGTTATCTAGCTATAAATAATAATATTTATTGAACTTTTTTTAAATAATAATATTTTGATATTAGTTTGTTAAATTCAAAAAATCGTATTGTCAATTTTTAATTACAATACTTTTAGCTACTCCCATTTTAAAGATTTTGAAGCAATGCCTATGTCTTTCTTGTCTTACAAAAAAGTTGTAAACAAAAATCTTAAACAACAAAAAATGCAATTATTTGATTTTTTTCAATTGGTCTTTCCATTTATTTTGCAATATTAAAGTTTTTTATCTTTAGCAGGTATCACTTCGATAGAAAATTTAATTCTTTACAAAAAAGCTTTTTACATATTTTTGCTAAAAAGGCATAAATTTCAAGATAATTTAAAATTCTTAATATGATGACAAATGAACCTTTTTAAAAAAACACAAGCTTTAAATTCATAGCACTTAGTTTTTTTTTTTAAATTTGGGCACCAAACAACCACAATCTATCATAAAATTGTTTTTAAATTTTTTTTTTAGTCAAAGTGATAGTCAATAGCCTATAATATGTACCAACGTTAATTTTTAGATGTTCAAAATTACCTGAATTTAGATTGTTATTATTTAAATTGGTAATAGCCTTTTTGCCATATTTTACTAGCAATAAATTTTTTTGTACATATTAAACATATTTTGTAGGATAATTAATACATACAAAAAATAATGATATCAAGAACTAAGTCGACAATAAATCATACAGTTTTATTGCAAGCAACTGAAAAAGTATTTTTTTTCATTTTTTAATCGTTCGCTTAAATTAGTTCAAAATCCAATTTACGAATAAAAGAGGCATATAAAAATAAAATGTAGTAAAAAACAATAAACTGTGTATCGAATTATCAGGTTTATCCAAATATTATGCTCGTTTCAATTCACGTTGGCACATTTAGAACCGGCCAAAATATATATTTTTTCATGGACTTCTGTTTGTGACACATTTTTAAATGTTTTAATACACTTCGGTAGCCCTGAGCTATTTTTGATGTTTTCATTTAGTTGACAAGCTTTTATAAAATGTTTATTTTATTAATTCATGTTAAATATTTTTGATGCTGTAATTTTACATGTAACTAAATCAACGTTTCAGCGATTTTTAGTTTTAGTAGTTTCTAATAATTTACTTTTTACTATTTAACAGTTTCTTTTGTGGCCATATTTTAATTTTATATAGCTAATACCCGTGGGATATATATTTTTTTGTTTTTCCATTATTATAAAACTAACCACTCTTTGTATCATATTTGTTTTGTCAATTTACGTCAAAACCAATTTCAAACATTAAATTAATTTAAAGCATTAAAATAATATACGATAATGGTTGTACGTTAATTTTTAAAAAACAGGTCTGTTTGTTATCAAGTTTAGAGTAGGACAGAGTAGGTGAGTGTAGGACTAAAAAGTGGAAATAAGTTTAAATAAGTTCCGATTTGATTTTTTATACCAAACGCGTTTTAGACTTATTGGAAAAATTAAAATGTCTTTATGGTTATAATTATATACAAACAACTTTAGGTCTTGTAGTAAACATGCATCTAACTTCACTACTTTGAGAGTTAGCGTAATTAAGTGAAAACTAGTTTAATCCAGAATTCATACCAAACACCTAGTCCTAAATTACATTGAGATAACAAACGGTTTATTAAAAAAGTGTAAAATAGAGTACTCTATTTCTGGATAACAAACAGACCTAACATTGATTATATAAGTAAATTATTTGGTAGGCCAAGTACTAGAAAAGTACTAGGTAAAATTAGGAATATTTTAAGCTATGTGGTATCTGGAATGGGTAAGGTGGTTTTTAATATTCTTTTCACGAGTTAGGACCATTATTTTATGTATTAGTAAAATTGTTACATTAAAAATGAAACCCAAATAAAGTTAGTGAGAATCAGACATTATACAATAATGAAAAAAAAATTGATAAATAAAAAAGAATCTGTGTACTCTATCTGAGCGAAATTTGAAATATATATTTCAGATTTCGCTCAGCGCCGCCTAACAAGATATGGTAAATCTACCTAGTCGAAATTAATAACTTTGTGAACTAATGGGTGGCCATCTTTCTCAGTGAGCAGAAAAAGTTACATGGCAGACTTTTTATGGGAGGGGGTTAGGAAATTGGAGGATCAATTGTTAAGGTTGTAATAGTTTGGGTGATTATGATACAAAATTCATGATCAAACAATACAAGTAAAAGCCTCATGGCAGGCTTTGGTCGGTGGGGGGAAGGTAAAGGAGATGGAGAGGCGAGTAGTTAAATGTTTGGGGGATGTCACGCTTAAGTCTAGTAACTGTGTGGACTTTAAGGGTGATTTGGGGGGGGGTGAAGTTTCGTGCCGTTTGAGACTTATGATCAACGTGCTAAGAACTGTTATTTTGACTATTTTCCCTATATGTTAAAGTTCCCATAGGAGGGGTGTAATTTTAGCAAAATTACAGCGGCAATGCACTGCAAAAATTGAAAATCGCATTGTTTGAAAAATATTCAAATTGTTTTACACTCATACATCAAAATTACCAGATAATTTTTTTATTTACTATGTTTTTCTTTCAAATTGCAACCGTTTGTTTTCATATTTTAAATATAAAAACAAACTCATGTAACTATATAAAAAAAACACATTCTATTTAAAAATTATCGGTAATTTTAATGCATTTGTGAAATAACCACCGAAAAGTTCTTAAAAAACCAGCCGACACTCATTTTCCATAAAAATTGTGAGGGGTCATTTGATGCCCATTTTTAATGCATCAAAGAAGCAACGCATACTTTTAATTTTTTTTTCTTTTACAAAATGATATTAAAGTCATTTAGGATCAATTTGTCATTATTTTAAAAATTTCTAATTATCTTAAAATCTACGCATGTTTAGCAAATATGTGTTAAACGTTATTTTCTAGAAAATACCATTTTGTATTTTGACAACATCTTCTAAAGTTGAAAAAAAAACGTTTTTTGCAAAACAAGTTCGAAAAACCAATTAAAAATAAAATAAAATACCCCTTTTTTTTAAATTTATGACCTTTTTTCTAGTGCAAACCAAACTATAGTTTATGATTAGTGATTTTTTAAGTTCAGCAATAAAAAAAGTTAAATTAAAAAAAAATATTTATCGCTCGCTGGTCATGCACGCTGCTCCCTATGAGGTAAGGTACCTATAAAAAAAATAAAGTAAAAAGTAAGATGGCTGTTTCATTAATAGTAACTTAAAGTTTATGTAAAATTAAAGAATGTTCTATAATATCTCTTAAAATGGCATTTCCGTGTAACTACAATAAAAAAAATGTCAATGTACAAATCATTTTAAACATAATTTGGTGTAAAATTTTCATACCAAATACCACACGAGGTTTAATTAAATTAGGAAATAATTTAACCTCTTATGGTATTACCAGCAAAAATATTTTTAGCTACGCAGCGTTCAAAAGCTTTTATAAAGGTTTTTTTTCTCTGTAGCAATGCTTACACCTATCTTGCCTCGCTGTGGACAAAAATCTAAAGAAAATGCTTATATTTAATTTTTTAAATTTATTTCTGAAATTAATTTTGCAAAACAAAAGTTTTTAATTTTAAAAGGTGTCGTTCTGAAAGGAACGGAAGGATATTCTTTACAAAAAATCTGGCTACATGTTGTTGTTAAAAATGCACAGATTTTAAGATAACTTAAAAATTTTAATATAATGACAAATTAACCCGGTTCTAACAAACTTAACCCCGAATTTAATAGCACTTTACACTTTTTAATCATATATATATAATATATATATATATATATATATATATATATATATATATATATATATATATATATATATATATATATATATATATATATATATATATATATATATATATATATATATGTATTATATATATATATATATATATATATATATATATATATATATATATATATATATATATATATATATATATTTTTTAATATTTAGGCAAAAAAAGAGGTGTGTGCTTGGTATATATTTTTTTCGCTGAACACGAATCTGAAGTCAAAATTGGGGGTCAAACAGCAAATAATCGAGAGAAAAGGTGTAATTTCAGATATTAACGATTTTTTTTTAATTTAAAACGTCAATATCTTAAAAACTATAAGAAATACACAAAACTTTATATAACATAAACTATGTATTTTTACAAGACCTTTAATTTAAGTTATATAACCTTTTGTCTAAATGCAATGTTTTCCAAATTATAATAAAAAAACCGAATTTTCAGGATTTAAAAAAAATTAAAAATTATCTTTTTTTATTGATATTTGGATATTTTCTACAAACTTTGGGTGATTTAGGATTTAAATAAATAAAATAAAAGATTTATTATTAAAAACCCAAAAATCACATTTATAAAATAAAAATTTTCCCATTTGGACTAAATTTTTTTGTCAAAATTACATTTTCATTTATATCTCTTATTATTTATATAATTAAGAATGTTTATAAAACTTTTTACGACAATTTAAAAAGCTTTTTTGTTTTATAAATTTTTTGCATCTCCCATTGTATATATAGTCGTAGTCTAAACATTTCGTGGTAGCAGGTTTTTACCGGTACCTGTACCGTATCGGTTTTTTGAGTTTTTCTGATTTTTGCTGTTTGACCCCCAATTTTGACTTTAGATTTGTGTCCAGCAAAAAAACATGCGCCAGAAAATCTGACACCCAGCACACACCACTTTTTTTGTGGACCTGTGTAATCAATCATAAAATTGTTCTTACAAATTTGTTGCTTTTTCTTATTAACCCCTATTTTCCTAATAGGTCATAGCCTATAATGGTTAACAAGTATTCATTTTAACAAATGTGGAAAAACAACGTCTCTCTCTCTCTCTCTCTCTATTTATATTTTTAAAAGTAAAACAATTCACATACACAATAAAAAATAGTTAATAGTTCTATTTTTCTTACCTAAGTAAAAAACCATTTATCACTAAACTTTCTACATTTCTCCAAGTTGAAATTATCAACATTTTCCAATACAAACAGATTAATTACGTAGAAGGTTGTTGTCAACCGCATGAGGCAATTTCGTTTGCAGCTTATTAAAGATTTTATCTACAATACCATTTTAAATTGTTTTATTTAGTTGATAAGTTGACCAATTTTTCTTTTTGTTTTAAAACTTTTATCATCGCCTGCCATCGGTATCAATCGGTATGAGCTATCGCGAGCCATTGTGAAAACAAAATAAAGTAACTTTATGTCGTTATACAAAGAAATTCAAAAGGGCTTAGGAGAAGTTTTCATCTGGTCAAGACGGTAAAAATATTATTTTATTGTCGGTAATAGGTTTATGAGAAAAAAAGTTTTGAGTAGCTCGTATAGCTCAATGTAAGCTTCTAAAACAAAAGTATAAGCTGTACGTTGTGTGGAGAAACATAGGGTACAAAAAAGTATTTAAGGCCGAACTACACTACCCAATAAACATTTTGTGGGGAAATTTAATTTTGACAATGTTTAAATAAAATTACTAAAAATGGATTTAATAATTAATTTGATCAACACTATTTTAAATAAAGATTATCTAACAAATTCTCTGTAAATTAGTGTAGTGTACAAGGTGGCTCGTTTGTTAGGCGGATATACCTTCTCTCGGTTTGTTGCATTTTTATTTTCAGGGTGGCGACATAAAATGATTTTTTATAAATTAAATACGCTATATTTTATAAAATTTTTGAATATCTTTTTCAAAAACAAATTTAACGGTATATATGACTATGGATCTGTAATGCACCGTTTTAAACCTATAAGAGATTATCTTCAGAATGGATGCAATTGAGTAAACGGTCTACGTACGGGGGATAAGGAACAATGGTAGAAATAGGATAAACCAGTTCAAATGTAAACCCCACCTCCAAGAAAGGTGGATCTTAATTCGCCCGGAATCCCCCTGCTAGGTAACTGAGGAGGCTCTGGCGACCGAGTCACGGCGGTATAACCGTTCTCATCGGAGATTTAGGAAATAAAATTTCCAACATCCCGCTACCAACAAGTACTGGCCAGCGAGGTAGTGTATTGGCTAAAAACCTCGTTAAATGAAATGGTGAAGCCGACTCTGCAACGACCCTCAGTCCTCGGCAGCTTAGTGGTCCCTGGTTACGGTAGCAACCAGACCAGAACACTTGCAGAGGGTGCTAAGAATTACCGGCTAAGACCAGGCTACTATGGTCACAGAACTTTGCATATAACCACTTACAACACACGCACACTCTCGACACAACAAAAACTAATTGAACTGGAAGAGGAACTTGCGTATATTAAATAGGATATCTTAGACTTAGCGAGATTTGAAGGAAGGGAGAAAATCAGATAGCTCTTAAATCAAACCATCTATTAAACTACAGGGGAGAAGAGGATATAGCACAAGGAGAAGTGGGTTTTGTCATTCACAAAAAACACGAGCAAAACATCATTAAAAGGAGAAGTGGGTATTGTCATTCACAAAAACCACGAGCAAAACATCATTAAAATTCACAGTGTTTCTATAAAAGTCATTTATCTTAAACCAAGGCTAAATAAAAGATATAGTGTAAAGATTATACAAGTGTACGCACCAACAACAGATTATGACGATGAAGTAGTAGAACGCTTCTACGAAGATATATCTGTGGCTATGCAGCAGGACGAAGTGCATTACACTTTCCTCATTAAAGTCTCCTTTAATTTCAAGCTAGGATTGAAAACGAATGAAGCAAAAATACCTATAAGCCCCCATGGTTATGGTGAGAGAAATAGTAGAGGAGATGTACTTTTAAATTTTATGCTTCATCAAAGACTCTACGCTATCGTTTTTCGAGAAAGCACACCAGCGAAAATGGACCTGGATAAGCCCCGATGGCACAAAAAAAATGAAATTGATTTTATGATTTCTGACAAAAAGAATATTGTCCAAAATGTTACCGTACTTAACAAGTTCTCTGTAGGCGGTGACAATCGGCTAGTTAGAGCAAGAATAAAGGTGAATGTTAGGGGGGAAAGAGCAAAAATGATATCTGCCCGCTTAGAAAAAAAGTTAAACTTTAAAGAAGACTCAAGAAAGGTACAACGAAAAGGTTAAAGACAAAGAAGAGAAACTAAGCCAAAATACGAGGAACCTAATGAGGAAGAGGAGAAGATGCAACACGGCAAATTCCGCTCTTTGAGAGAAATCAACAGGGATATCTCCAAATTAGCTAAAAAAGATATCAAAAAATATAATAGCGAACGTATAACCCAAGTTATAGAAAACAATAACAGTTTGAAGGTGCCACGGAGAAAACTTAGCGAGGGTCCGAGGAACATTTGCAAACTGCATGATAACAGTGGGGACAAAAAAACCGATAGACAGGATATTTTTCAGATTGCACAAGCTTTTACAAAGACTTTATAAAAAAGACGAGGGGTTCTTAAACCAAGGCAGATACCAAAAATTTAAAATGTAGGATCTAAAATATCCCTGAAATAACAGTTAATTAAATAAAAGCTTGCCTCTCTGAAATGAAAAACAATTAATTACCTGGAGACGACTATATAGTTATCGAATCAATTGAAAAAGGAGGCCATGCTTTAGCCCGCATACTTCAAAAACTCTTTAAGGTATATCTTCTGAAAGGTACAACCCCCTCTCAGTGGCACAATGCAGTAATTGTTCTCATGCATAAGAAGGGTGATATTGCCGATTTAAGAAACTATCGACCCATTAGCCTTTTATCCCATCTTAACAAGCTATTAATAAAAATCATAAAAAAGACTTACAAATAAACTGGACAGTTACCAACCGCGCGAACAGGCTGGATTCCGTCGAGGTTTTGGTACAAACGATCATATGCAGGTTATTAAAACTCCAATGGAGAAATGTGTGGAATATAACAAGCCACTTATACTTATATTCGTATACTACAAGAAAGCGTTTGATACCATAAACCAACACCGAATGTTCCAAGCTCTATCTCAATGTCGAATACCATCGACCATCGATACTTCGCAATAATTACGAATATTAACGAAACAGCAAGGGGATGTGTAAGACTACATAAGGATACAAACAAATTTAAAATTGAACGTGGTATCCGGCAGGGTTACCCGATATCGCGTATTCAGGACTTTGCTGGAATACGTGTGTAAACAAATAAATTAGGAAAATAATGTAATATCAGATAGCATTGACAAAGTCACGCAAATGTTGGAAAGACTTCAACAAACCTCAAAAATGTCTGAATTGAAGATAAATATTTTGAAGACCTAATTAATGACCAATCTTGTGGCAAGTGGAAAAATTTCTATGGTAGGCGGTAAAATCTAACAGGTCACTTTTTATAAATTTCTTGGTCATGAACTCCGTATAAACCGAGACAATCAAACAACCGAGATCCAAAGAAGATTAGACCTGGCATATGCGGCATTTGGTAACCTTAAAGATGTATTTAAATCGAAAATCCCCATAAGCTTAAAAAGAAAATCATTTAACCAGTGCGTTTTGCCAATGATGAGCAGAGACCCTCACTTTAACTAAAAAGATAGTAAACAAAATACAAGTAAAGCAGCGTGCTATGGAAAAGTCAATGTTGGGCGTCAGTCTTAGGGATCGAATCCCAAACACTGAAGTAAGGAGAAGGTCCGGTGTTGCGAAGAACATAAAAAAATCACTACATTGGAATGAAACTGGGCTGGACACATCGCAAGGATGACAGATAATCGATGGACCAGAAGAATCTTTGAATGGAGACCGAGAAATGAGGCCTACCGAAGAAGGAGACATCCGCCAATAAGATGGACCGATAATATAAAACGCATTACACGAACTGGATGGAGTCGGCGCAGAACTGCTATGAGTACAACAGATAACGAGAGGCTTATGTCCAGCAGTGGACGCAATTGGGCTTATGATGAAGATGATGATACCTACGATGCTGATTGAATTAAAAAATATATTTGTATTCTCATTTTTACGATAGTCCTTATTTAACACACATAGTGGCATCTACGTCGGTGAATTCACTAATAAAGTTTCTCTTCTAGATGCATCTTTTTATATTTGGGCAGACCCTGCATTTTTTACGTTGTTCGATCCCTTATCCCTTAAGTGCATTCAATGTAAAAACTGCTGCCTGCAGAGGTTTCTGCTCTTCCTCCTAACTTTCTGTGTTAATATATTGGCTTTTACTTCAATTAGCCACCCACTGCACATTTGTATTTAGGATTAAAACTTTTGTAAATTGTCCTAAAATTAAAAAAAGAAGATAATAGATCATTGTTTAATATAAAATAATAATAATAAACTGTATAAGGTATATCCATCAAAATAAAATCAAGCTTTATGGCAGCTGTTTGGTATAAGGGAATCCCTTTCAACGCACCGTTATAGAAGATTAACACCTTGTTAATTCACCCTGTATAATAAAACCAAAGAGCACGTTATAAAACCCAAGTCGTTAGTATGATTGCATAAATTGTGTGATTAGTTGAACGGGATGTTATTTTAGAATTTAGACAAACCTGTGCCCGTAGAGATAGGACGGTTTGTTATTATATTTTGCGGGTCACATTATTTGAATCCCCAGAGTGCCCTTTCAGTGACGACATTAGTGCTGGTATCGTCCCAAAGGGAAATTTTGAATTTTCCTTCACATTCGAGCCTGGCTTTTACATCGCAATTACGTTGAGTTTTGTTCCTGTGAGAAATAGACACGAATATGTACGGAAATTTATATCACATTAAAAGAATTTTAGTGTGTAATTTAATTTTAAAATCATCATATTGATCGCGCTGCTGTTCCCTGCTCCATTCTGATATTATTACTGTTTCTGAAAGACAACAACTAATTTGTTAATAAGATGCAATATCTGTAGGGTTTAAAGTACTTTAAATTCTTTTTTATTAGTAATATTTTTTTGACACAATGCAAGTGATAAAATATATAAAAAAACTTTTTTTCGTTAGAAGTTTGTTTTAAGTTAATGTTAAATTACCATATAATGAATAAGGTAATTAAAGTATACAGTTTTTCTTAAATCATTAGTTTTCGGATAATTGACGTATTTTTTCGCGCTATATAGCAGATTTAGATTCTACGGTAAATTTTACATAAATGATTTTAAGCCGCCTCCATGCGCATTTTATTTTCTTATTTTTTATCGTTGTCGAAAGTGACTATCAGAAAATGGCCATATCGGACGTGCATTCCTTCACAGTTTAGCTGGTAGCGACGACTTCCAGGTATCCTTCTTATGTTTTCAAATTAATTCAATTTTTAAAAATTTTTACCTTTTTTATAAAAAAATTATAATTTTTCTAATGTTTAACTTTTGAGAATATTAAAATGAGTTTAATTTTCCAGAATTTTATTTTACCTTTTATATTTATTAAACCCAGCTCCTAATAAATAAATGGATCCTTTTTTAAAGTTTTCTTTATTTTAAAAAGATTTAATTGCCAAATTTTTTTGGAATCTTTTTTTCTATTGCGACAATACATATAAAACATTTTTTTCCCCTTTTGTACAGAAATTTTGGTTAAAACCAAATTATTCTTTGTTTTCGTCTTATTTAAAATTTTATATACCTTTTTATCTAGACATTTAAAATGACCACAATAACCACAATAGGCAAAAATCCACTAAAATTTTAATTTTATATTCAAACTATTTTGGGAAAAAAAAATAAAGTAGATTTTTTTTTCCCCAAACAATTTAATTGAATGTCAATTTTTAAAGGGGGGCGATTTTTTAACCTTTTTAAGAAAAAAAAAAAAAATGAACGTATGTTCTAAACGTCTTAATTTTTTGAGGTAGGTAGGTAGGTTTAAAGGGTTGGTTAAACCCTTCCACCGCGACCGATCGGTCTATTGTGGCTCACACCTTTTTATATTTCTCCCATTACCCGACCCCTAATAAATCTGATGACCCTTTTTGGGGATTTTTTTCCCCCCCGGAACAAGGTGTCATTGCCGGGTTCGAATCTTAGTCGTGCCATTGTGGCCCGAACACGGAGGCGGATTATCCCCCCTTGAATGCGGTTTGGGTTTTTGGGGATTTGTATTGGATTTTAAGGGTGTGTCAGCCCCACCGAGTTTAAGCTCTACCCTTGATTGCTCCAGTAGTTTGACAGACATTGTTGGTTCGGTGGGCTTATGAAGGCCTTCGAGTGTCTGAGACCAGGAAGTCCATGTCAGTACCGAAGATTTTCTCTCTTGTCCAAGCTGATATGAACTGCTTGGCCGTTCCATAAGATATACCGATGACCGGTTCCGGCCCTGGAATTTTGTTCCGCCCCCTTTTGGCAAGGAGGTCTGCGTTCATTACCCTCTAGGCCGGTGTGTCCAGGTATCCACAGTAGTGTAATCTTATTGTTTTACCCAGTTTGGTCAGCGCATCCTTGCAATTCCAGACAGTTTTCGAATTGCACCGGCTGGATTTAAGAGCCTTAAGAGCTGCTTGACTATCGGAGAATATTTTAATTGTCTTACGTGTGCAGTGCCGATCAACCACCGATCTAGCACACATCTCAAAAACAAATACCCCCGCTTGAAATATGGCTGCGAGAGTGCCCAGGCTGAAGGAAAACTCTGCCCTTGGCCTCTGTTCATATATTCCAGCTCCAACACCGTCCTTGGTTTTGGTCGGTCGTTTTTCGACTCCAGTCCTCCCTTTGTGGGTAGACTACACTGTATGGCCGGTTGTAATTGGTAGCTGTAGGCATTATGTCTGAGGGCATTCCCAGTCTGTCATAGGTCAGGATATTCCTGAGGAGACTGGTGCTCTCCATATGACACGCCTGCGGTTTGTTACTGACCGCTTAATAGAGTCTGTATGTTGCCCACCTTGCCTCTCTCTCCAAGTAGATATGCAGAGGAGGCAGTCCTAGGAGGGCTTCCATGGCCGCCGATGGTGTCGATCGCAGTGCGCCTGTGATCATTATCATGATTCTGTAGGCTAGATAGCTTTGCTTGGGTCAGCCGCTGCTGCCCCTTGCGCCACCATGCCACAGAGCCATACGTAATCATTGGTCTTATGGCTGTCACGTATAGCCAGTACATCTGTTTTGATTGCATGCCCCAGGATTTGCCACAGATCCTGCGGCATGTCCAGAAAGATAGGGTCGCCTTACGGATGACTTTTTCTAGATGCGAATTCAAGCTAAAAGTGCTATCTAGGATCAACCCCAGATATTTAGCTTCTTTCGCAAATGGTATTGTTTCACCTTGCCTAGTTGGTGGTCTCAAGTTAACCAGGTTTCTCTTTCGGGTGAAGGGGACAATAACCATTTTTTGAGGGTTTATTGTCATTTTTTCCTCTTGACACCAACTTTGTGTGGTGTTTAGTACTTCTTGAAGGATGTTCGAAATCATCTCTTTAGAGTTTCCTTTAATTAGGATGACTAGATCATCTGCATATGCCTGCAGATCGATCTTCCAGAGAGAGAGTATGGCCGGCAGGTCATCCACCAGGAGCGACCAGAGCAGGGGGGAAAGAACCCCTCCCTGCGGACACCCCCTGGCGCCCTAAATCTGATTATCTTCCCCTGCATGGGTGGTGTTTTCTTAAAAAAAAAAAACAGTTTCTCTGCATCATCATAATATTGGTAAACAATATCACCATGCAGAGAAAAATCTAGATTAAATTTTCTTAGGTAAAAACCGTGCGTTGGACATTTATTATTTTTATTCTTAATTTGTTTTAGTCCGACGCGCGGTTTTCACCTAAAAAATTAAATATATATATTTCTTTGGTGATGTTGTTTACCGATATTATTATGACCATGCAGAGAAACGGTTTTTATATTTATTTTAAGCGGAAACTGTGCGCCTGGTTAATAAAATCAAGTAATTAACTTTGCTTAGAAATAATTGAGGATTTTAATAATAATTTTTATTTTAAAAAAATCACTAGCGCCACGGTGAAAGTAAAAAAAAATGTAGTACAATAAAAAATGCCTCTTGATTTATAGTACCTGTATGCAAAATTTCATTAAAATATCCAAAGTGGTATTAGAAATAATAATAAATGATAAATAAATTTTTAACATCAAAATAGGCCTTTTTTGTAAATATCTGTCCTTAAATGCACTCCCTACGAGCTACAGCCGTTGTAAATTGCCTAAAAAATCGATTTTATTTTGTTGAACTGTGTCTTCATTTCTTCTGTTTAATTGCGTCATCTGTAGTTTGTGTCAGTTTGGTGTTTAGCAACACTATCTAAACTTTGCTTGTGGTTGTGGTTTGCTGTACTTAGTTCTGGTAAGTAGTAATTTCGCAAAAATATATGCATTTTTCTTGTAATTAGAGGCAAATATTTGCATAAGAAAATGGTTGATTAAAAAAAATTCAAGTACTATGGTTTTTAGAATGAGAAATAGATAATTTAGCAAAATTAAGGATTTGACAATAAAATTTAATCAAATTTACGAAAAAAACAAATAAAGCATTTGCTTTTAAAAGATCAAATTATTCATAGTGGGCACCTTAAAAAAATCAACGTTTTTTGCAAATTCCAAAAAGATTTTTTTACTAATATGTTTCCCTTAAGCCAAATAGCATCTAGTGCAGCATATTTAGTGTGAGTCCCATGTTTTACTCTTTTTAAATAATTTTTATTCAAAATCCCAGAGCCCAGAGTTCGTAGTAACCAGTTAGTTCTGCTTACTACGAACCAAAACTAGCAGAGCTAGAACCAAGAACTTATTTTGGTTAGTTCTGGTTAGTACTAACCAGAACTAACCAAAAAAAGGCACTTATCGGCCTTCGTAAATAAAAATATACCTAATGCAAAATCCTATTAACTGATTTTCAGCACGTGGTTTTCTAACGCAGGAGAGAATGTAGACCCTTTTATGGGCAAATTATTGGAACATTGTCTTTTATAATTTGACATACATTTTTCTAAGGTTGCGTCGTGCTATAAGAGACAATGCTAATACCCTGCCTTGATGGCAATACCATCTGCATGTTTAGGATTGATATTCACCACAGCAGTATAAAATATTCATATGATCGATTTCCATGAACAAGTACATTGTTAACTAAAGGTTTTTTACAGTTTTAAATATTATTTATTTCTGTTAATATTTTTTGGAATAATAAATTTTAATCAAAGCATGCACAATTTTTTTCTTTTAAATTTTAATTATTAAGCAACCTGCCAACCAAAAAATTAGCGAATCATTATATCAGAAAAAACACATATTTTACCATTTTATCAATTTACTTTTTTAAAGTTTTACAAAAGTAAGGGAAATATCTCTTAACAAAAAAAAATTCTCATAAATATGCAATTTTTGCAACACGACGCACATACGGGTATTTAAATGATTTACGCGGCCAAAGTCAATTTTCAAAATTTACCACAATTAAGAAAAGCGAAAAGTTTGGATACAAGATGGGCCCAGAATAATACCCCCCCTTCATTAAACTTGTTTTCCAGAGTCGGTTGAATTTCGATCATCTTGGTTCTTTATGTGTTTTTTTTTTTTTGGTGTTAGTGTGAATGTACTTTAACATTAATATTAATAACTCTTCTTTCCCTTTTAAAGTAAAAAGATGGATTTGCAAAGCAGGTAAATATTAAATAAATTTTATAATTTTGGATTTTTATAATTCGAAGGTTTGGTTTTCGGAATTGTAATTTAACATATTTTTTATCATTATTTTTTTTTTATTTAAATTTTGTTAAACCGTAGATCAAGCTTTCTCTTTTAAGGTGAAAATATGAAAAAATCTGGGATTGACTAATCAATTATTAAGCCGGAAAGCGCGGGGTAAGTTATTAGATCTCTTCTTTGGGGAAAATTTTTTAAAAAAAATTTGTCCTTAGTATATTTAATTTTTATTTCATTGTATAGGTGCCTTTTGGGGTGGGGTTTCTTGTATTTCAAACCATCTTAAAAGTTACCAAGGAGAAAATAAATTTTATTTTTAAAATTGGGTTTGGCTGATCACAAAAATATAGACCCTACACACCAAATCAGCTTTTTTTGAGCTGTTAAAAATTTGTGACTAAACTGTTATTCATTTTCCAGATTACGTTTGTTTTTGGTCCTCAGATCAGGAGCGAGTTGTAACCAATCTTGTTGGCGCATGCAAATCGGGTTTTCTAATTTAAAAAAAAAAATAATCATTGAAAGAACAACCAAACTTAAAGTTTGGAAGATCAAATCAACTTAAAACAAGTTTTCTATTTTAATCCAAAAATTAACAGAGGGTCAAGCCCATAATAAAGAAAATATTCTTAAATATAATCAATCGTTTTGAAGGAACCTTTGAAATGCCCATTTTTACAAAAAATTTGGTGCATGGTCAGGTCGGCCACAAATCATTTGAAGAATAAAGGGTGAAAAAAAAAAAAAAGCAAAAGAAAAAAAAGATTGGGTTCTATTTTGGGGAAAGGGAAAAAATTTATCGTTCAACCTTCAGATTTTTTTTGCGAAAAACGGGAAAAGGAACAGTTTACCCAAAATATACTGAAAAAAATTTACGACACCCCAAAAGGGCTTAAAATAAAAGAGGGCTTTTTAAAAATAAAAACAGAAGAAACTCGCTCACTTACCCCAAAAAGGCTTGGCAATGTTCGTGGAAGCAGACTTAACTCGTCGACAATAGGGAAGGTTATTAGAAATACCAATAAAAAGTTTTTTCCTTTTAAAAGGGCCTTTTAAAAAGCAAAAAAACCCACCCTTGAGGAAAAAAAAAATAAAAAGCCCCCTATGGAAAGCAATTTACAATCTTTAGTTGATCCCCACCGTAAGAGGGTTTATCTTTTTATCTGGAAGAGACCCTAATGCCCGAAAAAAGGGAAGGAACAGCTTAAAAATTATTTGCAAATGGGGTTGTGATTAAAACCAGCCCTTTTGGCAAAATTTGAAAATGATGCCGACCCCAACCCAACTTTTTTCAAAGCTTTTTTTTGTACCAAGACTATTTTGGCGGTGGAGGGAAAATTACGGGAAAAATAACCCCCATCGTCTCCCCCCGGTATTGCCGCCCCCATAAGATTCCGTTTCTTTAAAAAGAAAAATTTGATGTTACTAAAAAAGGGAAAATTGGCTATTAAAAAAATTCCCGTGCAGTCGCTTAATCCCAAAAAGGGGGTTGAAGCTAAATGGGAAGAAGTTTTTAATTAAACGTTTTTAAAAAGCAATGGTAATGGCAAAGTATGTAATGCTGCCCTGACACAAAGTAAACCCAAACAAAACTATTGGTCAACTTAAAAAGATTTCAACCAACTGGATATTCAAAAGAAACTCAATTTGAAGCAATGGTTTGGCCTTTCGGGTTTTTCATTTCCCGAATTCGTTTTTCAAGTATTCCCCCAAATTTTGCTTATAAATTGCCGGTTAGAAGAAAGAAAAACTGGGAAATGGAAAAAAATATAAAAAAAGGGAAAATGGAAATCAGGCCAGATTTCGTGAAAAAACTGGATTATTTGGTGGATTTCCCAAAACCAAAACTTTGGGAATACAAAATAAACCCAAAAACAAGGGATTTTCAAAATCCCAAGCTAGCTGCGGAAATAACAGGCGTTAGTTACGACCTAATATATAGATTAAAAAGGGCATTCTAGAGGCAATCTCAAATTATAATTGATGGGAAAAATCAACAAATATGCAATGGATACTGCTCGCTTTAGTTTGTACCCTTTTTAAAAAGGGCCCCCCCCTTTCCCTAAGATTCTAATCCACGGGGCAATTATAATAAAAAAAGCCCATTCTTATTGGGCAGCTTTCCGAAGAGGGCCCGGGGAAACGCCAAATAAACATTTCCGAACATACCGCCAAGACTTTGCTCGAAAATTCCAGGGAAAGCTGCAACAGAGATTTTTTTTCGGCTACCAAGTTCGGATCCCTCCAAATAGCATGAGGAAGTTGAAAAAAAAAAAATGGGGGAAACGTTTTTACCGAAACCAACACTTCTTATGCCTGCAAACCAATAAAGTTGATGTATATTCTTCAGACCCGTAAAAAGGGGTAAAACTTTTCTAACGAATGATAAAATTTGTTTGTTAATTTTTCATTAAATATGCTCAAATCAAATTTTAAAGCTTTTTTATTTTAAAAATATCATTTGAACATCTAAATCCAAGAAATATTTTGGCCGCGTAGATCATTTAAAAAAACCCGGGATTGCAGTTCCCAGGGCCCAAAATTTAAATTTGTCCGGAGCTTAAATTTTGGGGAGATCTAAACATATTACATGGAAACAGAGTTTTCTTTTTAAAAAGGAATCTATTTAACAAACAAGAAAAGTAAGTAGGTGGTATAACAAATTATATAGTTTTAATGAACACTTTTCTTGTTGGTAAAAACAAATCCTAAAAAAAAACAGTATTCCAAAAATAATTATTATACATTACAAATTACAATACAGTCTAGTCGAGAAAGTAGTGTTTCCTGCATAAAATAGTTGAAAGTCGAAAATATAGCGATAGCTATGTCGACGCGGAATGCAAATTAAGGAAGGCGTTTAAGGATTTTTCTGCCAATAAAAATTAAATGTTGTATGTATTAAAAAACGAAAAAAACAAGGATTTCTTTTTATTGATAACTCAAAACCATGGAAGATAGCGAAATTGTAAAAAAATCCTTAAAAATAGGGGAGTTTCTAAAAAATCCGGACTCTGCAACTATCTCCATTATTTATAATTTTAATTTAACGCCATTTTTGGTTCGCGCTTGAAGTCAAAACCGAGTCAAGGAAGTTTAAAGGTGTATGGAAGCCCAATACTGTGAACAAAATTGTAAAGGCGTGCAGGGCGACGGGAATAGGGGATTGGCCCGCGGAGTTTGCGCAATGAATAGTAGGTCAGAGCCGGACTTCCATAATTCTTTGTTACTATCTATAAGTTATCAAATGTCAAATTCAAGCATTCACTGTTTTTTTTATTTTTTTGCACAAAATTTTGGTTATTAAACGATACCTACCATAGAATATTTAAAATTATTGTAATATTGAATTTTATATCATCTGATATATGGAAATATAGATGGCGCCACTTTACAGCCTTCTATTTAAATGTTTGATATTTTGGGAATTTTGTATTTTTACCAAAATCTTGTAAATAAATAAAAAATTTAAAAATAAATTTTAAACATTGTATGATAGTTTCATGTATTTATTATTGAATTTTGTGATAAAAGAAGGGCAAGATAGTGAAATAAGTTTAATGTAATCCTAAAATTCTGGTTGTACTTAAAAAGTAAAAATTTTTATAACTACTTTTTAGCATATACTTTTTCACTAATAACAAACATTCATAAGACAGAATAACAGTGGTTAAAAATGTTTAGTAACCTTTGGTATCTAGGTATCCATTGTAACAGTATCCGTTAAATATTATGTGTCTGCAGTATGTCGAGCTTAAAAAGTTGATAATGTAAGTTTAAGAAACCAAAAATCTAATTTCTTTTAAACAAATACAGAAAAAGCAACAAGGAACTTTAACATAAAATTGTACTTTCTTTCATTCAATTAGAAGGACCTGTATATATTACAATTTGACTGGTCTGCCCAGTAATTAATAATTTTGATCCTTTTAAAGAATGTACTAAATTATTAAATAAAATAAAAGTAACTAAATGTAAACCTTCTTTCTTTTTAATAATCCACAGAAATACACAAACATTGTGGAAATCATCTAAACCACTGCTATTTCCTATGAAATTTTCATTTTCTGTTATTTATAATTGATATATTATTATTTATTCGTTACCTAACGTTACGTCTCATAAGAAGCACCTAATTTAAATATAAGAATTACTTACCTAAAGTAAAAATGCTGGTATGTTACCCTTGGATTTGCAAGACAAAACCATACAACCTAAAGTCATTTTGTTACGACATTATAAGAAAAAACAATAAACAGAAAATTATAGTCACAATTTAATAAACACTTATCAACTAAAATAAAAAGGGTTTTTATTAATCAAAAAACTTCCAACCACAAAAATATAATCACACAAAGCAAAACAATGAAACAAATAGGCGCAAAGGGCACAAACCACAACAAAAATGACGAATGATGAGACAACGACGGTTGATGCTACAGCGCGGATATAGTTTCAATACGCGCCGCGCGCGCCTTTGCACCAAAACGCTCTCCGGGTCTTATAGTAAAATGTGTTGCTAACAACACACGATTCATCAGTGTGTAAGTAGGCAACACATTAAATATTTCGTGGAATTTTGTATTGCACAGAATCGGCGGGGCCAACTCTGACAGTTATTTTCATTTCGGGCTGGACATTTTTTGATCGAATGGGCCAAAAGCATTTTGGCTTATACACCTTTAAACTTCCTTGAACTGAGTACGTCACACTAAATAAATGTTTTTAAGGTTAAATATTAATTAAAAAATTTTAAAAAATTATGGTAAATTCAGAACACTCAAAATTCTCCTGGTAAAAATTAAGCTTAAAGTTATTTTTTTAACAAGTTGGACAATTGTTACCAAATTGTTTCGAAATTTCGTCTTTATTGTAGATTTAAAAAAATGTTGAAACAATTGTCGTAAAATTTTTCGCTTCGTGGAGCCCTTATATACATACTTAACAAGATCACGCCATAAAAGGTAAATAAATTTTAATTCTTTGTTTTTAATAATTTTAACACAAAGAATGAAAATCGGAGTAATATTGTCAAAGTTACAAAATTAATATAAAGAAAGGATTAAAATTTATTAAACTCTTACGGCGTGATCATGTTAAGTATGTATATAAGAAGCAAACAATGTTTGCGAAAATTTTTTAAATATTTTTTTTAATGTATAATGAAGACAAAATTTTAAATCAATTTTGTTAATTAAAAATTGTCTAACTTTTTAAACATTAACTTTAAGTTAAATTTTTAACGGGTCAGAGGTCAGTGTAACAAGGCCATCAATTTAACATTTACTCAAAATGAAATGTAGCAACCGATATAAAATGAAGTGGACATTTTACAAACCCTTTAATATTTTTTTTATATTCAGTGGAATTTTTCTTAGATGCTGGAACAGACCTTTAAAAAAAATTGTGACTCTAATTTGTTTCGCTCCTCCTTTTGATTTTATTTTGTTGGTTAATTCATTTTATAATTAATTAATTATTTTCCTATTCCTCCTTTTTTGCGAAATTTTTAAAAACACCTTTTAAAAACTTGTTTTATATTTTATTTTACCCTTCTTTTTCATTTAGTTGCTAACCTTCATTTTCAAACGCTGCTCACGCCGTATAGCCGCAACCGTGTATACACTGGTGATTTTATCAAGCAAATATGGTCGGGAAATTTGACATTAAGACTTTAAATTTAATGGAAAAGTTGAAAATAAATTTAAAAAAAATATATATAAAGTGTTTATGAAATTTTGTATCAATTTAGTTAAAAATGATAAATTGTTCAAAAAAAGAGGGAATACAGTAAAATAAGGTTAGTTCGATTTTCAACTTTGATGAAGAATATCTCGAAATAAACGTTGCCAAAAAAAAATGTTTTTAAATTCGTGACCAGCGCCCTAAAAAACCCCCGTATACCAAATTTGATCAAAATCAGAGTGGAAGCAACTTTCGAGACATTATCTTTTTTTTTTAAATTGCCTTTTTATTTTGGTAATTTTCAGTTGCAAATTAAATCTATTTTTTTTTTGTAATAAATAGTAATAGTTTTATTGTAAATATTTTAAATTGATAACTTTCTCTTTTTCTAAGTTGGCTCAAAATGAAATAGATAAATTAATAAAAATACTTATAATTTTATGGCATCGTTTTAAATATTATTAAAACTCTTTTAAATATTAAAAATTAGGTACTTTTTTTATGCTTTTCTAGTTATAATATTTTTGAATTTTGTCTTTCCTATATCCGATATCATAAAAATGTGTACATAGTTTAGCCTAGAGCCAGTCTATTGAGAGAGCAAATATGTTCCCTTGGCGATTAATTTGAGATAACAACGTACCATTTTGCTTTAATCATAGAAAGGCCCCAACAGACCTCGTTTTTCCTAAGCAGTTTTAATCGTGGCGATCAAAGTTCGATTAACATTTCAGCTTGTGGGCGAAAATCGAACATAACACCGTCGGTAAAAATTTCTGGCCGCGCTTGAAGTCTTAATCGTCGATTCGTTCGTGTTCATTTAAAAACAAACTGTGTGGTGAGGAACGTGTTTAATCGTCATTCTCGTAAAAAATAAACGCACCCTATTTACGTTTTAAGGTGAACGACTGCAGCTTTCGGCGATTAAGACGGTTTAAAATTAAATTAAGTGTAGGAAAATAAAAGTTTTAATTGTCCGACTGAGCATTTTTAATCGGTGATTAAGAAGGTGTAGCCCTTTACGTTAGTGCTCTATCTTAAAATAACCATGTCTTTTTTCTTTTCCACTTGTTAATCTTGAAGGTCGGATACTGATTTACCATACCAGTATAATAAGAATCGGGATATGCTTTATCTCAGAAAGGTCCGGAATATTTGTATAAAAAAAAATCATCTTTTTTTTCTACTTTAAGCGCTTATACCTATAGAAGTATGGGTCGTAGAGAAAAATTGTGCAAAGAAAAAAGTTTCTCTTTTAAATTTTTTATAAGATAAAATTGGTTAGAAATCGCACAATGCTTTACGCGTATTGCTAAAAAGCAGAAAAAGCGTAGTTTTTTTCGAAATTTTTTTGTATCCTTTCGACTTTCCTGAGGAGTTTTATATTTGGCTAATAACGTTAAAATTCGTTCGGTTCATTATGTTTGCATAAACAGTTTGCAATTCAATTTTCATTGAAAAAAATTGACAATTTTGCAAATTACGTAGAGTCCAGAACATTGATCTTAGATTTAGCTTTTTTAACCTATACTAGGATCTAAATCTTTCCAATGATTTTTGTAAAAATAAAAATTGGACCATTTTTACCATTAAAAAAAAAATTGCTTTTAAATAACCTGACTATCTTCAAAAATTTTTAATAACAACAATAACAAATATCAACATTAAAAACTCTTAAACATGTGAAAAAAATTCAAAGGAGTAGGTGCAATATTCTGGACCTAATTTGCAACTTTGTCAATTTTTTTAAACAAAATAGAATTGCAAAATTATTGAGCACATTTTAACGATATTTGTTATTGTGTGAATCGTAACATGGGGTTTTATCTGCCCAAATATAAAGGTCCTGAGAGAAATCAAAAAGGCCAAAAAACATAGTAAAAAATCTAGTTTTTTGCCATGTCTTTTTGTTTACTGCTTTTTTGCAACAAGCGTTTTTAGTTTAAAACATAAAACTTATTTTAAACTCTGCTTACAACTACAAAAGCCCACGCAGGTAAAAGCCGAAATGCTCTGCATGGCCTGACATCATTAACATAGAGGTTTAAGGGAATAAATATGCAACATTTAGCGGTAAAAGTGACTTTAAATGCTTGCAGAAGAAACCATTCAATTATTGGTAAAAGCCATAGTTCACTATTAGGTTTTTGTTTTAAAACAAAAACTAAACAACTTCCAAAAAGTTAAAGTGAAAGTAAATTATTACTATTATGCGTATACCACTCTAAAAATAAGCTGCTTTCGTAAACTTAAACACGAAACAAACATTATTTATATCAGATGACATCAAAAAAATCGATTTAATATTTTTCTCAATTTACTAAAAAGGTTTGCAACATACGGGTCGTTCTATATGGATGCAATTTTTATCCTACAAAAGACAGAATATTTTTACTTAAAATTTCAACATACCACTTTACTAATAACTTTTAAAATAAATTTACAATGACTCTGGAGAAAAGTTGCTTATACACTCTAAGACTACAAACAGTGTTTTATATCACAAAAACTTATTATGAAATAAATTTGTTAATTTCATAATAAGTTTTTTCTAGGAAAATAAAGTCCAAAAAACATCTTGTATTCAATCGACATCATTGTCTATCACCTTCAAATATACCATTTTATTTATGCAGTAAAACAACAAGATAAAGCAAATAATTTATTTATTTCCACAAGGTTTTATTTTCAAAATGACATCGCTTTTTCTTATACTAACTTATTATTTCAAAAATAAAAGAAACAAGGATTTATCCCCATATAAAAGACTCAGAAGGACTTAGATGGGCTTTCCATCTGCTGAAGAAAATGAAAATATCATTTTAGCAGGTAATAGGTTTATAGAAAAAGGAGTTTTAAGTTCCTAAAAAATAAGCTTGTTAAACGAACGAATAGGCTTTATGTCCTCAAGCAAAAAATATTTTATATGTTTTCATGCTGTATCACAAAAAAAGTAACTCTTTCTGTTAACTTTCTTTGTTTGTAATTGTATTATATTGATTTTAAAACATGTTGCAAAAGGTACACAATCAAAGTCAGCTGTTATAGCTTTTTAATGAATCTTGGAAACTTAAGAAGATACAAGGACGGTTAAATGGAGGCAAAGTTGGGCGATTTGATGCTTATTAAAATGCCATCTTAAAAGTTTAAAAATTTCAAGTACCGTAAAGTGGGGTAACATTGCCATAGTTTCAGAGGTTTTTAATCAATATCTCGAAACACATTTATCAGTTTACTTTCTGCCACACATATGTGAAATTTTGGACTTTAGGCATATCATTTCTAAATTTATTTCAACTTCAAATAGCTAAAAATTTATTTTTAAAAAAGTTAAAAATGTGGCAAAGTTACCCCTATATTGGGGAAACTTTGCCAGCCAATGTAAAATGAATGTACTGGCAAAGAGTCACCGATTTATAACTTTTTATTTGTTGTACGTGCATTTCCCTCCAATCCTGCAAAAAGAACAATTTGGTATCTCAAAAAAATAAACAAGTTATGTGGAGATTAACTTTTTATTCCGATTTTAAACAAAAATATAATTTACATATTTAGTAATTTTAAAATGGAAGATAAACGAAGACATAAACATGTTTTAAACAAATTAGGCAACTTATAAAAAGTTAAATTGCGTTAAATCAACATCAAAAGTGAAAATGTCTCTAGAGGATGACGTTTGGATCGGTTCAGGGAGTAATTGTACCATATCCTCAGTTGTTACATGTGAAACATCGTCAACTTGGGGAAACACAAACCTATTTTGCTTCAATCTAAGGAACTTTGCCTCATATAAATCGTCCTCTCTACGTATAATTGATTTTTTTGTTTTAAAAGCAACAACGGCAAAACTTCCTATTTGTGGTACAATTTCTTTATCTTCGACCAACTTATTTTCATTCAAGTCCAATTCTAAAAGAGCGTCGTTACCTTCTACATTATAGTTCATTTGGCTTCCATCTTCTTCGTCGCCTTCAAAAACATTAGGATCAAGAACAGGATCTATTTTCTTTGTATAACTTGATCGCTTGGGTTCCGTAATCCTCATTCCATTATCACCAGTTGGTGTCTTTGAAATTTTATTGCTTTCTTTACCAGATTTCTGAGTTGACATTTGTTGGACATCTTCGGCGGATAAAGATTTTCCCGGTTCAACGTGCATCATTTTTTTCCTTTTATGTACGCGTTGCTCACTAGGATTTCTCAGCTCTTTTAAATAATTTACAACAGTGTCTTCAATTTTCTCGTTTATATTTTGAGTTTTTTCTTCCGGCAATAACTTCAACACAGAATGCATATTGAACGGATATATTCCCGTTTTTCGAAAACCATTTTTAATATTTTTTTCTTCTCGGAGTTTAATTTTTTCCATCAGAATACCTAACAGTTTTGGAAATGTTCATTTATTGAGCGCAGAATCACGAGGATTTTTCATTTTATATTGTACAAGAATTTCACTCCAGGGGTCTGAAGAAACTCACGTCCAATGGCTGAGTAATATGGCTAGAATTAGGGGGTAAAAACACAAATTTTATGTTATGTTTTTGGCACTGAAGTAAAACGCTTATATTGATATGGCTGGAGAGGTTATCTCCTATTAAAACTTTCGTACCCTCTATGCTTTTCGCCCAAGGTAGAATAATTGTGTCAAACCAGTTTGCAAAACAACCCCGTCAAACCATCCAGATTTCCGTGTGTCTGGCGATCCTGAAATACACCATTGGTCGTATAACCTTTCTGCCTAAAATTCCCACTTGCGGTTACTGCATACATTATGGATATTGCTGATTTCGTTGCATTCATTATCCGCTCCGAATATTTACACCCTCGATGAAAAACGTGCTTTTTAGATCCCGGATCATCAGACAAATTTGTCTCATCATAATTTATTATTCGCTCCGATGGAATGTCCTTAATGGTTTCTTGTAAATTTCGAAAGTAGTTTTTAAATTCAGTTCTTGTTTTTTCCGCTCGCACTTTTTGTATGTTTTGACAGTGCCTTTGGCTTAAAAGATGACGGTGTCGTGACAGAAAGCTTCGGCCCCAATCTAAACCTGGCAAATTTTGCCTAAATCGAGCTATTCTCAAGCCCTTTTTATCTAGATAAGATTTTAAGATAAATCGTATATCTAGCATAGTAAGAGGACTTTCGTTATCCGCACAGCAATTATCACATCTACTAACGCTCTCTCAACTTCAGGAGGAATTAAAATCGGTGTTCCGACATTTTTCGAATGAAGCTTCTTGCTTTGTTTCCTAAAGTGCGCCTTGAATTCTCGTAAGTTCAGATGCCTTCTTAACCGACATTTTACTTACAAGAACCAAATTTACGGCCTCATTTAATTGTTCTTCTGTATAACCTTTATATGGCCGTGAACCAAGAGGTTTCTTGTATGTTCTTGCATTATTTTAAAAATAAAAAGAAAACAAATTGTAGGAAATATGGGGGTAACATTGCCACCATAAATAATTTCACCTTATGAAACTCTTGGCAACATGGCAATAAATGAAAAATAACCTCAAATGTATTATTCTTACTATACACAAAAATTGTTTTGATGCATTATATGCAAGTATATAATACATACCTTAGACTAGCACTACGTTTCTAAATGACAAAAAATTAAATATTTTGTAATATAAACTATTATTTACTGAAGATATCTTGGCTACCAATTTCAACGCGGGAACTTGCCGCTCTCTGTTGCATTTACAATAAGTGTGATAAAGCGGCTCCATGGTTGCCGCTTTTTTCGCAAAATTACAATTAGAAAAAGTGGCAAAGTTCACCCGTAGTGGCAAAGTAACCCCACTCTACGGTACTTTAAAAGACTTTGGAAAAAAACCAAATATTTGCTATTTCATTATAATTTTCTTATTACTCTATTTAAATAGATGTAACAAAATAAATTTTACATTTCCATTGCTTTTTTTCTCTTTTATAAGATAGTGTAATTAGATTTACATACAGACGTTTAGTCTTTATGCTAACATCATCAACTTTGTTTTTTTAAATCCGGTCCTGGATTTTTAATTATAGATTTTAAGAGCTTCTAAGATCTCATAATCAATGATGTATCGCGATTATTCAAAAAATGTATATTGATGGCAGTTTCCATAGCAAATCATGTTTTTTTTTTGAATAAGTGCAGTACATCATTGGATTTGGGATCTAAAAGTTTTTAAAACCCGTAATAAAAAATCTAGGACCGTATTTAAAAAAACAAAGCTGAGGATGGTAGCTCGATGATAATCCATGAATGTGTAAATCTAATAACACTGTCTTAAAGAACAAAACAAGTAGCAATAAGAATGTAAAATTTATTTTGATATATCTATTTAAATGAAGTAATTAAAAATAAAATTAAAATCGCCAATATTCTGGTCTGACAGGGTCTGCGATTCTTTCTAAAAGTCTTCGAAAGTATTTGAAATTGCTTCTGAGATGATCTGATTATACTGATTTCTTGCTTTGATGCTAGCCTGTCGATTTTCGGGACTAGGGTTTTGGAGAAACTTTTTGTAGGCTTGAATTTTAAAAAGTCTGGCTTTGTCACAGGGTTTAGAAAACTTTTAGAAAACTACGGTTTGTGATTTGAAGTTATGGGGTTCTTTTTAGTTTGGGGAATATAGGTCTAAGTGCCTAGTTAAATTGTTTTGGTAATTTGTTTACATATTTCGGAAGGATCGTGAGTAGAAAAGCAGGTAGGATACCTAGAGTAGCTGGCAAGGAAATCTCTCAGACCATCCCGGTTGTAGTGCCAGACGGGTCGTGGCGGCATGCGTTGAATTGCCTCAAAATGTGTGGAGTATGATACGGTGACCAAACCATGGTCAGAGCGACCAAGGGGATAGACCGAGCGCTCGCGGCAGAAAAAAGAGACCGATTTTTTACAGGCTGCCTTTGATACGGGTGATATTTAAGCCACAAGCTATAGATAGATGCATCTATTAAGTTCCGCAACTTGTTACCTCATATATAAACATTAACTTTAATTAGCAAAAAAAAGAAGATTCTTAAATCAACTTTTTACAGTCTACCAATTGTTAAAGCATAAGGCTAGATTGCCAAAGCCACAAAAAAGTTGCAAGCAAACGGTTTTCTCGAGTACAAGAGTAAAGCATACTAATGCTAGTTCGCAAAAAAATCGTGTAACTAAAAACACTTTTTTACAGTCTGCCAAGCACAATTTAGACTAATGTGTGCATGAGATTGACGAATTTTCACAAGGCAGACTGTTTCTCGATATTTAAAAATTGATGCATAAAAGTTAATTAACAAAATTTTCACAGTATTTCAGGACAATTTTTTACAGTCTGCCTATTGAATAAATAACAACTTTTACAATAAATATTTCATGTTAAATTATTAGCATACTAATTCACAAAGTTCAAAGTGAAGGCAGACGCAGTTAAACTTGTAAAAAAAACTTATAATGGTTAACAATTTTTTACAGTCTGCCATTGTTTTCAAACAATATTTGGGTAATAAATAAACAAACTATTGAATGGCAGACGATTTGTAAAGGTACTAGTGTCAGTATTATAATAAATTAGTTTTTGTAACACAAAATAATAATAAAAATCCATACGTAAAATTGTATTTTTTAAACGTTTGTCACATAACACAAAACGCTCCTGATTGGTCGAGTTTATAACGACGTCACCTGCTTGTTTGCCTATTTGCGCCTACTTGTGATATATTAGCTTTCGAAACTGTTTTAATAAGATTTTCCTATATTATCCATTGTTTTTGTGTGATTTATTTGCAATATTTTACAAATTCTGTCAAGTACTTTTAACATGGACAACTATTTTATAAAAGCAGACAGCAGAAACCTGCCCCAAGTCGACGCGATCAAGGTCGGATTATACAATATATTATATTATATAGCCATGTGGCTCAGCGGTAGCGTTCGAGACTTCCACCCAGGGCGAACAACTGCCCGCGCCCAAATCTCTGACCGTTGTTTCAATTTCTAAAGCCTGAACAAGGCACTCAGAAATGTTCCTTTTATAATGTATATACCTTGTATATATGTAAAATGTAGCTATAAGATGTTTTGTGTATAAGTTAGTCCTAAATAAAGCTATTTGTAAGTAAGTAGTTCGAGACTTCCAACCCGGAGGTTCCGGGTTCGATTCTACCCCATACCTTTCTTTTTTTTTTAATTTAATAATCTTTAAAATACTTTTCAAATAAATTTAAATAATTATTTAGGTATGTTTATAAATATTAATTTTTTTCTTAAAAAATTACATTTTTATTATTATTATACATTTTTTACATCAAATGTGTGGGGGAATATTTGCAGAATTATTGGGTAAACTTGAAGCTTTTTTGTGTAAATTTATGAATATTTTACACACAAAACAGTTACTTCGTTTTTAGATGTTATATAAAAATAATTTGTTAAAAATTAATTTTGAAAAAAATTGATGTTAAGAAATAAACTTCCAGAATCCTAATTACGTAATGTGCGTGAATTGTAGTTACTCAGAAAAACTCAGTATTTTATTCTAAAACCATTATGCGCAAAATTTTAATTACACAGAAAAAGCCGGGATTGACCGGGGTCAGGTGGCGTTAGGACGCCATGGTCAGGTGATGAAAGATTGACCGGGGTCAGGTAGGGTTATGTGCATCATGCGATGCATGCAAAGAACATCGGTAGTGCACCTAACTTTACCTGACCCCATCAACCTTACGTTACCTGCCTACGCGCGATTCTATAATATCAAAGTTTCAATTAACGCTAGATGTACCATCATAAATCGTCTGCCATTTAATAGTTTGTTTATTTACTAACTAAACATTGTTGGCATACAATGGCGACTTTAAAAAATCGTTAAAAGTCATTACTTTTTTTTTGCAAATGAAAAATAGTTTTGCAGTTATATGTATACATCGTATTAGGCTGCCATTTGTTTTATTCAATATTGTGAACTGTTAAGTTTATATTTAAATAACTTTTACACTGTAAAAAATTGTTCTGAAATACTATGAAAAATTTGTTTAATAACTTTTATGTATCAATTTTTAAAAATCGGGAAACAGTCTGCCTTGTGAAAATTCGTCAATCACATGCACACATTAGTCTAAATTGTGCTTGGCAGACTGTAAAAAAGTGTTTTTAGTTACACGATTTTTTTGCGAACTAGCATTAGTATGCTTTACTCTTGTACTGGATAAAACCGTCTGCCTGCAACTTTTTTGTGGATTTGGCAATCTAGCCTTATGCTTCAACAATTGGCAGACTGTAAAAAGTTGATTTAAGAATCTTCTTTTTTTGCTAATTAAAGTTAATGTTTATATATGAAGTAACACGTTGCGGAACTTAATAGATGCATCTATCTATAGCTTGTGGCTATAAATATCACCCGTATCAAAGGCAGCCTGTAAAAAATCGGTCTCTTTTTCCTGCCGCGAGCGCTCGGTCTAGGAGCAGTTACTGATGTTTAGTAAATTTCGGGGGTGGAAGTAAGAAAGAGATCTAGGGGGTTAGGATTATGTGTGGGAACCCTGGGAAAGTAGGTAGGTTCCATAATTAAATTGGTGAGCGAGTTGCTGCTCTGCCTTGTGTATCAGTTTTTGTAGAGCCTAGCCAATCCTTATTATGAATATTAAAGTCCCCGAGAACGATTACTTTGGCCAATGAAAACCTGGATATATTATATAATATATTAAAAGGAAATTAAAGAATTCGTTGTCGGAATTGTCAGACGGGGACCGGTATATACAGCAAATGAATTTGGTAAAAGATCTAAAAGTAAGTTTAAGCCAAAGAATATCAGGCCTACCCGATTCGAGGTTAGAAACCCTAGCACAAGCCATGTGTTGCGAACGTAAGCAGAAACGCCGCCATGGGGTCGAAAAGTTGAAAAAGTTACATTTATTCTGCATTCCTTCGTTAATAAACAAATCAAGTGATCCGTTTCAAAGTTATGTGTGGCGTTTAAAAATGTAACCTTCTATTCTATATATTACATTTAAATTATGCACATTTAGCTTTAAACAAATAAAACCATACTTTTATTACTTTTAAAAATAAAATAATTCTATACACTTTATTAATTTTACATAACATATGCAAAGTAATTTATTATTCATAAGTACGTATTAATATTGAAATATATTATGTATACTTTTCTAGTTAAATATTCCATTATTTGGACCATATTATTTAAATTAGTGTAATGAATTGTACATTAAATACTATTGACACATAATTTTCAGCAACATATCATTTGGTTCATTTATAATATTACATTAAAATAAAATATGTTATATATAATAAGGAGATAATTTAATCCCTATACTGTTTAAACTTTTATACAAAGCGTGGATAATGTATAAAGTCAATATGGCAAGTATATTGGTTAAATATAAGATACATTTAGTTGTGTCATAAAAGTTAATAACATTTTATCGTATACATGGAATGTTAGTAAACATACAAAATGTGCTTGTTGCTGCTGTCCAGATCAAATAAACTCTTTCCTGGTTTTAAAATTAATAGAAGGTATAACCGTAACGGCTGGGGAGGGCTCTGGGACGCCGCCTTCCCAAAAAAATCTTAAACGTACAAAACATGTTTATATTTAATTTTTATATTCACTATTATTAAACTACAACAGCAAAGCCTGGAATTTTCAAAAAAAAATGGCGGTTGCCATGACAACACGACGACGACACGGCAAGCTTATCATAGGCAGTAAAGACACAACCTAATTCATTTTTTTTCTCGAGATAAATATTAATTTTATTTCAAAGTTATTTTAGTTTTACAAAATGAGTGTGAATTTTAAAACTTGTGTTTACTTTCCTTAGTTTAAAACGGAACCTTGATTAAAAAGATAATGGACATCTGACACCAACACTTAACATTGTGCGAGTCCAAGCAAAGTGTGGGAGTAAGCAATCATTTACTCATAAATTTGACATGCAGGACAACATATTAAGAAAAAATTTTTGGGGATATGGTGAGAAATTTTTTGTTTTAATATTCTAAAGTATCTTCTTCTCAAAAAAAATTGATAAAAATAGTGCCGAGCATAAAGAAAATCTAGTTGGTTTTTAACTTCTGAAAGAACCAAATATTTGGGATTGCATAATATAATATATATATAATATATTTATATATATATATATATATATATATATATATATATATATATATATATTTTATTAAAATATAGATAATTATTAATATTAGTGTTAATTCTTGTTCAAATGTGACTTTTACCATTGGAATCTCAATAACATTTTGGTTTTTCATAATTTATTGAATATGATGATTTTATCTTTTTTTGCCTGAGGCTATTTTGCCATTTAGCTGAAAGATAAATTTTACGTATGTTATAATTATTTTAATAAAAATAGTCAGTATTTTTTAAACGTTTAATTATCGTTGGAATTATGTATCCTCTTGCGGTTAACCCGCGGTTATTTTTTACCTGGCATTATTTAAAAAAATTGATAAAAATAGTGCCGAGCATAAAATAAATCTATTGGTTCTTTAAAGAACCAAAGTTTTGGGTGCAATAATTTGAACAAAGTTCGATGAACTTATCGTCTTTCGGGATACATATTCTGATACATTTTCGATGATTTTACACTGTTTTTATAGTTTTTGTAATAAAGTTTTATTATATTTTAGTTTTCTTAATTAGCAAAGGCAACAGTAATTCGCCATAAAACAAAATGGAATTTAAATGAGACCGATTAAAAATCAAAGCTTACTATGGTATAAAATATTTTTCTTTAGTATTTAGGAATTTTGAGGCTACAAGGCCAACTGATTATACATCATTTAAAAGGCAATTAAAGTGGCTATTTAAAAATGCAAAAATTTAAGATGGCGCCCATTAGAAAAAAAAGTTAATGTTGGTTTATGAAAAATGAAACATCGTAAGCAATTTATGATTTTGCCAGAAGATTAAGCTTAAAATGTTTCAATAAAAATGTATTTTTAGATTTTTCTAATAATGTTTTTGAATTAAACTTGTAAAAAAATAAAAACGTAAACCGCAAATTTCAGTTTTTTCGCCATATTTCTAAAAATACATATTATAACTTTGTCCCAATTTATTTTTTTTTCTATTACCGTTTCCGAGATTCCAATGGTAAGAGTCGCATTTGAAACACAAATTCTGACTGAAACAAAAATTGTGACCATATTTTAATGAATTAATTATAACATACGTAAAGAATTATCTTTAAACAAATAAAAGGTCATCATATTATAATAAATTATAGAAAACAAGTTATTTTTCAATAACTACTCCTGAAAATTGTCTCTTATCCAAAGGAACAAAACCACTACAGAAACAATATATATATTATATATATATATATATATATATATATATATATATATATATATATATATATATATATATATATATATATATATATATATATATATATATATATATATATATATATATATATATATATATATATATATATATATATATATATATATATATATATATATATATATATATATATATATATATATATATATATATTATATTATTTTATGATAATATATATTGTATATTATACTAGAATTCTTGAAAAAAGGAGCTTAGAATTTGGCTTAAAGTATTGAAATTAGATGACCTTTATCTGTTTAGAAAGAAAATATTAAGATATTTAATATTTTATTAAATATAGACACGATTTTAAAAATTTGTGTTATCTTTCTTGTGAATTGTAACTAAAAATACTAAATAAAATTTAAATGACAAAATTATATTGGAATCAAGAACATTAAAGCCTATGGGTAAGTTTGAATCATCAAAACTGGTGCGAGTTACATTATTATTTAATATTTTTAACTTGCAAAATAAATTTTAGAAAACTGAACAATTTTATGGACATCTTAAGCCTCATAAAGTAGATTGCTTATTGAAATATAGGTATAACAATTGGGTATCAAATTAAATATAAGAAAATATTTTTACTATAGTAATTTTATATTTTAGGTCTTATTTAAATAATTTGTTTTGTTATTTATAGTACTTTATAATAGCAATTTTCCAGGGTGAACCCTGGGAAAAGATAACATTTTGGTTTTTCATAATTTATTGTAATATGATGACTTTTTATCTGTTTGAAGATAAATTTTACGTATGTTATAATTATTTTATTAAAATATAGTCAATATTTTTTAAACGCTTGATTTTTGTTTTAATTATGTGTCCTTTTGCGGTTAGGCCTGCGGTTATTTTTTTACCTGGCATATTTAACTACCATCGTAAATCCTTCTAAACCAAAAACACTAAAGTCTATAAAATATTTAAAATTTTAAAATAAAACTTTAATATAAATAGGCAAAATCCAACACAAAAAGCTTACACCTGAATTACGAGCATGGCAAGCGTCACCTTTATGAATTTTATGGAGTCATTTGTTATTTTTTGCCTTGTAAGTTGGTAATCCTGAACTCCACTAAATAAAACCCTTGAAAAAATATGCGCGATTTTTATAGCCACTCTTTGCAAACGAAGGGCATAAAATTGATATTGGGACGCCGCTTTAAAAAAAAACATCTCCATAAAACTTGGCTGCCGTCGAGAAGACATATTTTAGGTCAAATTGAATCTGTGGGCAATAAAATTCAAGTTACAGACAGTGGATGGATAAAATACAAATATTTTTATAGCTTTATTGTTTATATGGTTGTACAGGTAGCTTATTTACACTGAGAAAAAATAAGTAAGTTTTTAAACAACATTTGACAGTTTTATTAACTAATAAAAATTGTAAACATAAAAATCTTACTTAGAATCTTTAGGTTAATTTGTAAAATATGGATTTTTTTTATTTATTTAATTTTATTTATAAATAGTTCTAAAAATTTTCTGGATAAAAAAAATAATGGTTTAAACATCTCTCTTTTTACCAAACTTTAACAGATTTTTTGATTTTTAAGGGTTTTTTGAGTTTCTATTTGAAGTATTCTGCAGTTTTATAGTCGACTGCGTAAATGAACTAGTCTAGACCAAGGACCTAGTGCGAATTGGTCTTTTGTAGCAAGTCTAATGAGTAAACCAAAAGAAAATATTTGGTCATAAATAAATCTGCTAACACAGTATAGAATATTCTACAATTAATTTAATGATGGCTCATGGTTTGTGTAACAGGGAGGGCTTAAAATACAAAATCAAAAAATAACATACATCATAACACCTCTTAGATAGGTAATATCCCATTTTTTTTTATTTTAGGCAACAACAGATTATAATTAAGACTGTAATGTAAATAAAAGTCCCTTATTCTGATTTTGCGCTAAGTATTGAATCACTTTTAAATTAAAGTTTAAAATGTCACTAATCACATTTTTTAATAGGGACCATTGCAAGAGCATTTAATTTTTCTTTGTCCATAGTATTTTTCAAAAAAAGTTTGATTAATTTTAAATTTAAAAACACCTTTCAGTTTTTGAAATAGTCATTGGATTGGTAGCCAATATTTTTTAAACCTAAACAATTTTCTTAAATGTATCAAATATTGTGTCTCTACTACCTGTAAAAGTAATAATAATAATAATAATAAACCTGATTGTTTTCAATGCGAAGGCAGAAATAAACACCCGAACACGAGCTGATGGGCAAACATGCAGCAGCCCCAAATTTGTTTTCAAGCTGTTGTAAGCTGCAGCGTCGAGGTGGCTTTACCGTCCACGGGCAGGTTTTCAAGAGCCCAGCAGTATCTCAGATTTCGGCAGATCTCGGCTGCGCTCGTAAACTTAACAAACCTATGAAATGATTCTACGGTATAGTACGAGGGCTGCCCGATAAAAATGTAGAGATATCGTGCAGTATAATTTGTTTTAAATATTTTACATTACCCTTATGTTTTTTTAATAAATATAAAAATATGACTTACTCTTTTTTCTGCATTATTCGACATGGGAAAATAAAACTTTTTGATATCATATATTGATGCAGTGCATTTAATTTTAAATAAGAGAACTAATTTTTAATTGTATAAAATTAATTTTGGTAGGCTAAGACTTTCTAATGACAAGGTAAACCCATATCATCCCATTTGAAACAATAGAATATTTTTATTTTGAAATTTCAAAACGCGATCAAATTAGGTGTAAAGCATTTAAACGGTGCTTTATATTTTTGTTAAATTAATTGGCACCAAAATATTAATACTATTGGACATAAGTATTGCAACAAATTGATAATTCAAAAATAGTTGATATTTAACGCATACTCGAGAGCCTGCTCTAAACATAACAACAATATTATTTTTCGAGTTTTCGAGGATTAAAACGTTGATTTACAGGTTTTCTTACTTGTCCCATTCTATTTGAATTAAAAATATTGAATCATGTCTCATCACTAAAAAGAACCTTTCTCCAATCAGCAGTAGTCCAGTTGATATGCCTTAGTGCGAATGCAAGTCTAGCAGCTCTATTTCTTGCAGAAATTAAGGGTTCTTTTACTGGTCTCCAACTGTATAAACGAGTCTGCACTAATCTTCTTTAGTTCGACAGGAATTGTCTATATGAGGTATTTTGACTTTAATCTGCGGACCTGACTTTCACGGATCGTTTTGAGAAATGCGTGTCTGCGTGTACATTTGTTTTTCTTGGCCTGCCTGAGTTGAAAATAGTATTTAAATAATGTCTTTCATTAAAATTTGAGCTTATCCATGACACTGTACTAGGAATTTACGAAAATCAATAGCAGCTTGCCTGTCTCAATTTTGAAAAGCTCTTAAAACTCGGAGGAGCGTACTTGCTGTTTTTAAGCGTCAAAAGTATTGCAACAAACATATTTTATTGCGTTTGTGCAATGTTTTTGGAAGTTACTTCAAGTTTGCATCTTAAAATTTGTTGACACCTGTCCAAAGAAGTATTTCTGGAAATGGCAAAAGGAATTTCTATATCCAAAGATTTAACTTTGGATATAGCAATTTCTTTTACCATTTCCAGAAATACTTCGCGCCCCAAAGCCCTTCCTCACGAGCCGCCACTGTATTAACCGCACTTATATACTATTTATTTTTTTACTATCAAAATTTTAACAACACCTGCAGTTGAGATGATTCAAAATTCCATTTTTTAACACGACAACGCCAGACCTTAAATCTTAGTAACCTTAAACTTTATAGATCAACAGCCCATTAACCGCTTGCCATGGCTCCCAAGATTCGTCTAGTCTCTCTTTGATCTAACAAGTGTGAGATATCCTAGGTCGCAGGTTATTAAACTGACAGCATGCCCCTAAGACTGTAGCAGACATAAGTTAAAGGTAGGGTTAAATGACATACGCCAAGGGAATATAGACCACTTTATTATTAAGCATATTTCTGTTTATTGATTATCCGATCTGGCCAAACATCTAATCATCGTTTATCATCTTTTTACTGCTATACATGGCACCATAAAATTATTAAAATAATTAGTAGATAAGTTGGTGTTTACCTTTTTTTGTCACTTAGGAAATAGTTAAAATTTCGTTTGAGCCCATGTTCATTTAATTCGGCCAGGCAAGTTCGAAGATATGAGCATTTTGTTAAAAACCTATTTGCTTCTCTTCTTTTACCTTCTGATTAAACAGCAAAAAATCACTATCTAAAAATGTGCAAAAAATGGCAAATAAAGGTTACAGATGCATTTTCTAAAGAAATTACTATATTCATATTTTTTCGTAAGGATTACACCGCCAATATAGACGCCTAAAAAGACGCGTTCGGTAACCATCCGCAATCAACCTGTGGTCTCGAATTGTTGACAGTCACGTATTTTTTTTTAACTTACTTTAGGAAAGTACATACGAATAACTATTAATTTTTCCTCGAGTAAACTTGTATCAACCCAAATAAATTCAATGTTATGCTTTATTGTAGAAAGAAAGACTGGCTAATCTTAACATCTTTCTGGACAGTTTTTATATATGTTATAGAGTCGATCGTTACGTTAATACGTAAAAGAAACAACTATACTGTTTTAAATTTCAACAATTTTATTTAATTATTTTTTTTGTTATAACTAAAAACATGACATGTTTCGTAGCATTGCTACTTCGTCAGATGTCGAACTGGTACTAACAAACAAGCTGAGACATTTACCTGAATAGATATACCAAATTTACATAATATTTATAACATAAGGATTTGAAAAATACTTAATAATTGATATAAAATGCTTGGACATTACGTACATTTAGAACAAATTTAATAAGGGTTAGTTATTACCATTCAATTGACCATTTAAAATGTTACCTGTTTTCCTAATTTTGCTAATCTGTAGAGATTCTAATAAAGTCAACTTTCTGCTTTATTTTCTATGTGTAAAATTTTAAAGTTGTCTTTAAATGCATGACTCTCAGATAATAGATGCTTTGCGTACTCTTTTGTTTTTTCTTTAAATAATCTCTTTTATGTTCTTTTATACGGATCTTAAAGGAGCGACCTCTTTGGCCTACGTTACTTTTTTGAAGGAGCCGCAATCTAGTTGATAAACACTGCATTTTTGTTCCTTGTCGGTATTGTCTTCATTATTTTTAATATATTTACTAATATTATTATTTGTTTAAAAAGCTATATTAATGTTTTGTCTTTTGAAAATATTGTTAACCTTATCTGAAATATTGCCTATATAAGTAATAGTTTTATACTTTTTGAGTGTGTTTTTTTTTAAATAAATTAGTGAGAAAGCTTTTTTGTTTAATTTATCTTCGAGTTTTTGTCAAATATTTTTAAAGAATATCCGTTATTTATAGCTATCTGCTTAATTATATTAGGTTCTTTATTAAAATCATAAGGGTCCAATGGGACGGTAAACATTCTGTGGATCATGCTATGATAAGCGGCTAATTTATGGGAATGGGGTTGAAGGGACTTTTAGTGTATTGTTATATCTGTATGCAAAGGTTTGTAAAAAACAGAGAATTTATACTTGGAATTATTTTTGGAAAATTGTTTGTTTCGGTTTTAAATGTAAATTCAATATTATTATGTTAGCTTTTCATTTAATGTAAAAATGAAGCAGTGCTACGAAACATGACATGTTTTTATTTTTAACCAAAAAATAAAATTCATATAGCTTTTAAAAGTTCAGTAAAAGATCTTGGTACTATCAATGAATGTATATGTTACATCCAAATTATGAACTAATTACACAGCCTTAGGGAACGTCCATTAATTACGTGAAGTATTTGGGGGGAGGGACAGGTTGTAGTTAGTTGTGGTTAGTCTCGGAAAATACTATGAATTTTTTTCTGCAAGAAACTGTGTAAAATTACGAGAAAAGTGGGTTTAAATACGTAAGACATATTTATCCACTAAAATATAGGTACATCTTACATGTATAAAAAGGAATTTTAACTTGTAAAAAGTAAAAGTAATAGTTTCTTTTATAGTGTTTGTAGAATAGAATAAAAAACACTTTATTAACTGAATAATATGAAATTCCTCTTGATTAAGTGGTTGAGGTGCACCTTATTTAAAAAAAAACAGTAAAATACCAGGAACATTATTTTAGACTAACAATGTTAAACATAGGTTAAAAGTATCAAGCATGAAATAAGTACATCTTACTGAAGCTGATTCAATAAGCTAATATTACACGATGATACTTTCTTTTCTGATTTATCTATCTCTTCCATTACGTTTAAAAAGCCTCTAAAAACATATATGAAAAACAATAAGTCTTTCTTGGCATTGCTTTTTGGTTCGTTAAGTGCTTTTTTTAAATTCATCTATATTTTTACACGCTCCTGTTACAAACTTCACCTATTTCCTAATTTTTGTTCTTTTTTGGGATAAGGATAGGAACATGGGTAAGAATGTTTCTATCCCTCTTCCAATTTCGTTCTTTGATTTTAAATTTTATATTTTATGTTAGTTTTTTTAAAAAAGTTGTTATAAATTCATACTTACAATAATAATTTATTTATTGTTTCTATGCATTTTTTTATATAAGATCATTGGCTTGAAAAAAAAATATGCTGTTTATGGTAATGATCTTGTCAAAACTTTAATCTCAACATGCAAAGTTGATGCACCATTTTACAAACTCTTTATCCTTACAAAATATAAAAATATATACTGTGCTTATCGAATCTCTAGCTAAAATAAATTTAAAGTTGTAAAAGAATAATTAATAAATTTAATATTTTTAATACCCTTTAATTCCAACCTGTTTCCGTGGTCTTAATCTGTTATGTTTATAAAAAAATCGCTCTGATGGACCCCTGTGGAGAGAAGCTGGTGTCCTTGTGTATATGTGTTAATATCCTTAATGTCCATCATCCCAATAAAATAGAATTTATAATAATTATTATATAAAATAAATCATATTACAAAGAGTTTTTATAAATAACTCTTTATATATAATTTTACACAGTGAGACTGGCTGGACGGCTAAAGCCAAAAGCCACAAAAAAATATATGACTTGAACAGAACTATTTAACCTACATACATTCTATCTTGTACACATAATTTATTGTATTTGTTTTTTGGGTAAACAAACATTTAATTATTATTATTATATCAATAGCAAATAAATATAAAGCAAAAATCCGTCAATACTTAGTGAACTTTTAAATTAGAGCAAGTCCGGTCGACTCTGAAGTGATGGGGCAACAGCAACAGAAATTTTAATTGAAAAGCCGTGTATGGGCTTCAACGCTCTCGACGCCAATCGAAAATTCGTAAAATACAAAAACAGGCTATTAACGAAAAAATATCTGCAAACTCTTGAACATATGGTCGCGGTTTTATTTATGGCGGAGAAAATTTGTTTAAAATTCTATTTCTCACAATGTGTTTAATTTACCGATGAAAACTAAAGCGCAAAAAACATACGTGGATTTTAAAAAGAAATAGATATAAATAACTAAATATAGGAATGTTAACTTGAAAAGTGCATATGGGCTGATATACAATGGGATTTTATAATAAATTTTAATTATGCTTATCTGCATAAAAATCTTCTTTGCCAAACTAAAGTGTGATTTCGATAATTTTTACTTACCCTAGCATTGACCTGTAAAATATCGTATTACTTACAAAAGCAAAAGAACATCAACCTTTGGCCTTTTTTATAAAGCTACAAAGTAGCGATTGTTTACTAATTGTTTAATGGAAACCAACATCTATTTGTTTCCGTAGGTCATCTTGTAGATATAAAAAAATTCTAAGAACAGGCGTATATTACTTTAAATAATAAAATACTAAGAATTTTAATGTAATATCTCTGCCAATCTAAAAGTTGTTGAATGACTTACAGAACTACACCCAAATATTGTTGTTATTAATGCAAAGTGGACTGCAGAACCAGAAACCAACATTATATCGTTAAAAAAGGGCAGAAGGATAACCCTTAGTAGTGCAGCAAAAAATGTGTGTACTTTAAACTAGACCTTATAAAATTTTTTTAAAACTCAATATTTAAAAAAATATATTTAAGACTAAAATTTGCAATTATAAAAAAGGAACTTCACGCCAATGAAATAAATTTTTAACGTCAAAAATTTTAAAACGGCACTTTCGAAAAAAATAGGCATAGCCTTCAAAAGTGTATGCAGCAACTTAGTCTGGTCAACAAGTTAAAATGTTTTTATTATTCTTATATATTTTTTAATAAAGTATATTTAGAAAAAAATATGTAGGTTTTTTTGTATTCGAAAATTTACTGGATTGCTTACGTTTTGAGGTTTTTTACATTTTATATTTTTTCTCTTTTTAAAAGCTTATGTGCACTAGGTATGAAGCAAAATTATATTTAAATTTATCAAATTGCAGTAGACACAAAAGACTTTAAAAAATGTTATGGAGTGATAAAACGAATTAAAATGTAAAACAGTGTAATATAATTAAATGTTGTGTTCTAACGCGGCAAAAACCGATCCCAGTGTGAATCGAGTTGCAATACCCTTTTGTGCAAAAAAAACCTAAGTGACTGTGAGTCTGTGTTAAAAGCAGAAATTTTTTTCCAGCAACTATAATGGGAAAATTTACCGTAAAAGAATTTTTACTCCACATACAGTTTATTTGGTATTTTTCCAAGCTCCACATTTTCGTATAAAGTAAAAACAAATGTGTCTGCGCTTTGACTGTTAGCTTGTAAGACTAACTTTTGTAAAAAAAAGTAATAAAAAATTTTAGCATGAAGAACCTTGTTTGCAATCTAGAGAGTCTATTTTGTTTGTGTTATTAGTAAAATAATTGTGCCAAAAAACTGATTCATGGCATGACAACTTAGACGTAGCAGTTATAATAGGCTAAAAGACAATTAAAAATCCGAAAACCATTTATAACATTGGTGTTATTAAGCATTACTTTTTATAGACTTTACAAAGCCCAATTCTGGTTGCAGAATTTAGTTATCCTAAACTGACAAATAATAATTTTATCAGTTGCAACTAAAAGAATGCAAGAAAGGAATGCATTTTTGCCCGCACAGAGATTTGCATAGAGAAACTTTTTAGGGATCATTAATTTTTTTTTAACCATAAATTAACTTATAGTCATTGCTTTTGAATCCAGTCGGTGCAATTCGAAAACCGTCTGGGATGCGCTGACCAAGCTGAGTCAAAACAATAAGGTTACACTACTGTGGATACCTGGACCCACCGGCCTAGAGGGTAATGAATCCGCAGACCTCCTTGCCAAAAGGGGAGCGGAAACAAAATTCACAGGGCCGGAACCGGTCATCGGTATATCTTATGGAACGGCCAGCAGTTCATATCAGCTTGGACACAAAGAGAAAATCTTCGGTACTGGCATGGACTTCCGGGTCTCAGACACTCGAAGGCCTTTATAAGCCCACCGAACCAACAATGTACTGTCAAACTACTGGAGCAATCAAGGGTACACCTTAAAACTCTAGTGGGACTGTACACGGGACACTGCAGATTAAAATACCACAGGCACAAGATCGGCCTAGCGGAAGACGCCGAGTGCCGCATGTGCAAGGAGGGGGATGAATCGGCAGAACACATACTGTGTTCCTGCCCAGCAATGGCACGACTAAGATTCGCAATCCTCAGCAATGACACCTTGTTGCCGGGGGGATGAAAAATCTCTCTCCCAACAGGATCATCAGATTTATTAGGAGTCTGGACCTGGTGGGAGGAATATAAAAGGGTGTGAGCCACAATAGACCGATCGGTCGCGGTGGAAGGGTGTTATACCCACTCACTTTTATACCTACCCTACCTACCTATAGTCATTAGATCCAGTATAAACCATCATTTCTGTAAACTTATCTTTTTGATTTCGCTTTAAAAGTGACGTTATGTTGAATATCACAAAAAATAATTTTCCTAATAAATTATTATTTTAAATATGATTCTAAGCAAGAATACAATTTTGCATATAAATTTTTGGTTTCTGTAAATTTAAAGTTAATTTTATTTTAAATTTGCATATACTGCACTAAAACCACTTTAATATTTACAAGTTAATTTTACATTCTAATTCTAATTCTAAATGAAAATCTCTTAAAGTAAAACCTATCAAAATTTTATATTTAGCGTTAGAAAATAGTGTTTAAAATATTGTTGTTTTTTATTCATACTTAGGTACAATTACAAAAATATAAAAATATACTTAGAATACACAAGTAATAAAAAGTTTTCCAAAGCACTTATTTTAAAAGATACTAACAATTGTATATAAATTTCCTTAACAATGCTTACCAATCGCTTACTCAGAAATTTAAGAATAATTTACTACCAACTTTTTAAGCAGTTTGAGATGTTAATTTTGACCAATTATGGTAATTGTTGGTAAGATTATACCAAAGAATGCTGTTGATGATGCTAATATGACCATATGTTGTGAGGTTTTAACTATATTTAAATAAAACTTAAATACATATATACGCATTTTGTTAAGCGGCTGGGGTGTAGAGGTACTTGGTAAATAACACTAATTGCAGTTTAAATCTAAGCATAATAAACATAATTATTTGCAATTTTAAAAATAAATAGTCGATTTCTGCTAAATGGTAATGCATAAGAGGATAGGAAATAGGTCTATTACCCAATTATGTTAAGGGTATATTTACAGCATTGCCGGAACAAGAAGGTAAATATGTTGGTTTCACGCTAAAATATACAGTATTAATGCAAATGATGTTTAAGTAAAAGGAACAATTATAATACATAATGTTAAAGCATATTATAATGTTGTACTTTAGAAGGTAATAAGTAATATGAGAGCTCTAAAAATACATTTTATTTTTTATCTTACTTTATAAATTTCACTAATTCAACTTACATAGTTTACATGATAGCAAAGAAAAGAATGGTTGTTTTTATAGGTACCATATCCCGTGTCATCCAACAAAGACTATACAGGACCATATTTAAGGCTTCCTTCATTAGAAAAACATCAAATATTGCACTTGTTTTTTTTTTCGTAAAATTCTTTAGAAACTCAAGCAAATGATTTTATTTTTAGTATAAACAAAAATAATTTTATTATTATGAGAATTTTGCGTTTTAAATTAAAAAATAGAAAGAGGTAGTCAATAATGTGTTATAGTCTAACGTTGATTTTAATACATATTGGTAAAAAAAAAATATTTATAATAACTATTTAAAACAAAGAAATAAACTTTGTTTGGTATTTATTAAAGCTGCTAGACCTAAGCATTTAAGGTATTTATTGTTACCTTTTTAGTTTCTTATTTAAATCGCAAATTTTTCGATAAATTAATTTTTTATTTATAAAAATAAACGCAAGAGTCTTTTTATTAAAACATATATACTTAAAAAAATAGGACGCTGTAAAAAACAAATTAATAAATAGGGTGTCCCATTAAAAAATGTTAAACCTCTTTGGCATTTCTTTTATTTTAATTTATATAATTTTCTTTAGTAATCCTTAGGATTGGAAGGTTGTGTGTATATAAGTATTTAAGAAAAATTATTTTTTTTAATAAATTACTTTACGGACATCAAAGAGCATTTATAGGTTATATTTTTAAATAATGTATCTAACAATACAGGGTGTCTAAAAATACCGTTTGAATAATTGAAGGGGTGATTCTACATGATAAATTATAAAAAGAAGTACATATCAACATAGGTTCGCAAATGCGTCAAAAGGTTGCTATGGGGATTTAAAGATGGCACCAGTATATAGGGTTTATTTTATATATCTGGAGCCGTTTCAGATAGCCATCTGAGTTTTAGCGTATGAATTGCTTTTTATAGTAGGTACCTTTCAGTGTTCTTACTAAATTATTATTTTGATCAGGGACGTACCGCAGGGAAGACCTCGATTTAATTTGTTCACAATTTTATTAAACCTTCCATTTTTGCAGTTTCCTTTAGAAATTCTGATTTCGCAGTATAAATGATTTAAAAAATGTATATTGTAGAGAACCTGTCAGGCTAGCCGTTTTCGAGAAAACACTCTTCAAAGAAAATATAGCATGCATGGTCGCCCTTATTAAAATAATAATTTAGTAAAACCACTGAAAAGTACCTTATATATAAAGCAATTTATATGCCAATACTCAGATGGCTATCTAAAACGGTTCCAGAGATATAAAATAAAACCTTTATCCCGGTTCCATCTTTGAATCGCCATAGCAACCAAAAACACATTTGCGGACCTTTGTTGATATAAACATTTCTTCATCATTTAACATGTAGAATCACCCTAGAATTATTTGAACGGTATAAAGGGATAACTAAATTTGATAGTTTGGTCGCTTTTATTATATTTTGTTGTTATAATTTATATTATTTAAAATATTATTATTATAATGTACACCATTTAAAACCTGGGAAGCAAGCTAAACTACATACTGTGTACAAAACAAGGCTCTCACTACTTTCCGACTTTGCATGGACTTAATTAAATGAAGCTTAGTTAATAACTTTACAGAAGTGTCTGTTCATTTTCCGCTAATCTTTCTCATTGTACGTGTACAATATTTAAAGCATTATTTAATACCGTACTACGGTATGCCAGTAGAATTCTAAAATCTAGACACAAGTTTTGTAATAAATAAGATTTTGTAATAAAGTTTCCCTGTTCCGGCCGAACAACTTACATAAGTAAACTTACTAAGAATTTAATTCTACACCTGTATTAAGCTTTGTTTTAGTTTAATCATTTTAATTATATTTCTGATTTAAGTATGCTTAGTGCTTTATTAGAATTTGACTTTTGAAAAATTAAATCAAAAAGATAAAATATAATTTTTTTATTTCTTTTTTTTTAATATTTTTATTTTGTAAATAAACACCAAATTAACCAACAAAAACAAAATTAGAAATAGGTACGAAATAATAAGGGGACTACAATTTTTTCACTGCCAGCAAAGTCGTTAAATATAAAACTTAATTAAAATATACGATATAAAATGGAGATAGTGAAGAAGACATTTTTTTATTTTATATTTGGTAGGTATTATTCTTAAACGCTGGTACCGATCTCGAAAAAATTGTTGGACTTTAATTTGTTTCGATTTTTTATTTCTTTTTTGTTGGTTAATTTACTGTAGATATAAAAATAATAATTTATTTTGTAATTTAAAATTTAAAAAAAAAACTGTTTTTTTTTTAAATTTAGTAGTAATAATTTTGTCGCAAAATATTTAAAAAAATTGTTAATGATGAGGTTTTTCCTTTGACACTACACTTTTAGCTCGCATTAATAAGCCAGGCCGTTACACTTACTCGTATTTGTCCATATTATAAAACTACTAAACAGATTTTGATAAAATCTACACTGTTTCTTTAGTTAAAGTAAATATGAGCCAATAAAAAAAGAATGGTCACAATGCAAATAATAGTTTCGGAAAAATGCGTGGACAAGAATACATACATAAAACATCCATACATACAAACATACAAACAAAACTACATACAAACCTACAAACAAATATACATACAAACATATATACAAACATACATACATACAAACATGTATACACCTATAAAATTCGGAATATTTGTTTGGAAGCCCTCATAGATATGTGACTATATTTTAATTCCAATAATATTACATGCACACGTGTCAAATTGCTAACCCCCTTTTATAAAGTTGGTTAATCACACAGGCCCACACAAAAAGTGGTGTGTGCTGGGTGTTGGACTAGGATTTTCTGAAGTAATTTTTCCTCCAAACACGAATCTAAAGTCAAAATTGGGGGTCATACAGCAAATATCAAAAAAAGGCGTAACTTCAAATTATAACGATTTTTTTTCAAATTGAAAACGTCAATATCTTAAAAAGTATAAAAGATATACGAAACCTTATAAGACATTAACTATGTATTTTTACAAGACCTTTAATTTAAGTTTTATAATATTTTTGTTTAAATGCAATATTTTGTAAGTTATAATCAAAAAATTGAATTTTCAGATTTTTTTTAAGGTATACCTCTGGAAAAAATTTGATTTTAAGTGATTTGGGATTCAAAAAATAGAATAAATAATTTGTTATCAAAAAGAAAATTATATTAATAAGAAAAATCCTATTTTGAACTAAAATTTTTTGTCAAAATTACATTTTCGTTTATATCTCCTTTATTATTTATCTTATCAAAAATATTTATATAACTTTTTTATAGACAATTAAAAATGATTTAATTTTTTTTTCTTTAAAATTTTTTATGTCTTATGCCCATGTGACATCATGGGCCAAGTGAAAACTGTGGCTCTTTCGATGAAGCAGGATAGCATCCCCCCAGTAATCCACTTAGACCTCATGCACAAGGTGGACATGGCATCGGCAGATGACTGGGCTCACAAACGCTGTGGGACACCAAGCGAAGGAACAGTAATATACATAGATGGCTCGAGGAAAGGAGGCCGCACAGGCTTCGGTTTCTATGTAGAAAGACGAACTACAAGTTCTATGGAACAATGGGAAAATATGCAACCGTATTTCAGGCGGAAGTTATGGCAATTGCCAAAGCCATAGAATACTACCTGAATAGAAGATACAAGGGAAAAATAACTATATGTGCTGACAGTAAGGCAGCGATCGGGGCGCTAACAAATACAGTGCACAGATCAGAACTTACAAATAGATGTCGGGAAGCAATTATTAAACTAACGAAAACCGCCAAAGTCACCCTGCAATGGGTCCCTGGACAAAGGGATGAAATGGCTGACAAACTCGCCAATTTGGGAGCTGAGGACAATGGACCTGAATATACCGTGGAAATCTCTTACAACACGGATATGACGAGATAGCAACATAGATAAAGACAAGGTTCGATGAGAACTGGAAAAAGACAAAAGCCAGACAGTCAAAGGCTATTATTGGGGAAGAACAATGCAAGGACCTACCGATGAACATAAAGGACTTCAATAGGGTGCAAATGAGAAACCTGACAGGCATACTGACAGGTCATTGTAGAAACAGACACTATCTCAACAAGATAGGAAAAAGCGAGACAAGTACATGTAGATGGTGTGGAGAGGGAAGAGAGGACGCCATACATGTACTTAGAGATTGCCAGCACTAGGGCACATCAGGGGGAAATGTCTGGGTACGGCATGGCGGGACCTAAATGACATAAGATTCCTACCACTAACGGGACTCGCATCACTAGTGAGGAAATTGGGGCTCTAATAAGCAAAACGACAGAACCATATTAGTGTAAAAGGAATGCATACGTAAGGGACAGTACAGGGTGACGGAACCTGTGTATGCTTAAGGGTTGGTGTAGAGCATAATGGGCTTAGGCCTCAGTGCTCAGGGCCCCAACGAGAGAACTCACCATGCTACAATAGATAGATAGATGTCTCTTATAGTTTATATAGCCGTAGTCCAATCATTCCGAGGTAGCAGGTTTCTGCCGGTAAATGTACCTTGTCGGTCTTTTGGAGTTTTCCTGATTTTTTGCTATTTAACACTCAATTTTGACTGATTGATTCGTATTCAGCGGAAAAAAAATACGCCTGAAAATCTTAAGTCGACACCCAGCACACACCACTTTTTTTATGAACCTGTGTAATGTATAATATACTGTTCTCTGGGTTAAAAAAAAATAAATAATGCTACAATGGGAACGCTACAAGTAATTATTTTATATCTACTTTAGAACCAGAAATTGCACTGTTACTAGTTCTCACTTTACGCTGTTGGTTGATAAATTAAACAACTGATAATCGCTTGCCATTAAAAAGTTTAATAACTCATTAAATAATTGCTCGTATCATTACCAAAGGCAATAATCTAAAAGGCAGGAATTTACTGAGAGAAATATGATGCGCACTTGTTTAAAATTAATGGTAATGTATTTTGTAAGTTTTTTTTATCAGATAATACTTGTTAATAAGTAAGATTTAAAACGAAACTTGGAAAGTTTTTAATTCTCCTAAATACCTAAATATGATTTAGTGGTATTTACCTAAAGAAATTTCAACTACCAGTTTAAAAATTGTCTTTAAAATAATTCCAAAGCCCGTAAACTATAGTAGAATGGCATTTTTTTGTTTTGCAATATTACCAATGTTTCGTGGGGTGAGTATTAACAATTAAGTAGGGGCAATATATTCGAATGGGATTTAAAGATTTGGGAGATACTAGGGAAAGAAAAGACTTCTGCAGAAACTGGGGAAAGTGATAAATTCAATGCTTCCTCAAATGGACTGGAGGGAAAAATTATCTTAACAATATTTTCAAAAAAACTCATGAAAATACATATAAACGTAAAAGGTCCTCTGTAGATCGTCGATTAGCATAAGGAGAAAGTTTTTTGTGGGAATAGGGTCATTGCGGCGTACTGTTCTTCTTTGGGTAAAATAAAATATGTAAAGTCTTGTTATAGGAGCTATTTTCCAGTCAAGAAAACAATATTTAACCCAAAATCTTTTTGGGAGATACAATTAAAAGAAAGGGGGTTTAATTATAATATATAAAAAATATAAAATAAAAATATAAAAATATATATAAAAATATATAAAATATTTTTTTTATATATATATATTAATATATATTATATATTATTATATATATATCTCATATTATAAAATCCCTTTAATTTTTTAAACCGTTTATCCGTAGTATAAAAATTCACGGTACTTAATTTTTTTGAAAATTTAACCATTAGAAAGTTTTTATGCTAGTGAATAGGGCATTCGGTCTGTATCTTCTTTTAAAAAAAATATATAATTTGTTATAGGACTATTTTCAATAAGAAAAATATTTAACCTAAAATACTCATTTGCAGTCAGAATGGATAATATTTAATAAATATATATAATTTATATATTATATTATATATATATATATATATATATATATATATATATATATATATATATATATATATATATATATATATATATATATATATATATATATATATATATATATATATATATATATATATATATATATAAATTTTTTCTCTCTCTCTCAAAAGCAAAATCTTTGTAGAAGCTGCTTTTGCTATAAACAAAATATTATTTTGCTAATGTATACCAAATGGAAATTTGCAAACTGTTTTTGCGACAGCAAGCATTATGGCGTTTTGAATGCATTTAACTAAACAAGATTTTTGGTATACAATTTCAATACTAATTAAATGTCCTATGAAACAGATACCTGCATTACATAGGGCCTTTTTTTAAATCGGGGTTGGAGAAGGGGTAGAAAGAAATGTCTTGGTCAAAACCTAAAAAAAAAAACTTTTTTTTTGCTATATTTTACACGTGTGTTTTTTTTTATATGCGTTGTTTAAAAAAAAAAACTCAAGCGATTTGCATATCTAAAATCTCTTAATATGCTGAACTCACAAATACTTAAAACGGTAAGTAACTTTATTAGGATTAACCAAAATTTAAAATGTTTTTATTATAATATACAATATTTTAATAATGTCCAAAGAAATTATATGGAACACATAATATTTATATTTGTAAAAACTTGGCTAACTTTATGAATACTATGCATATTCATCTATAACATCTAGCACGAACTGTGTTGAACGCTCACTTAAACTGCAACAAGCCGCTTACACACGTACTTACAATCAATTACCATTTTGAGGAGGAGTAGACTTTGAGGAACTGAAATTCCATCCATATTTCATGGAGCAACATACATTACACACATCCTATCGCAGACGTCAGAAATAGAATTTTTAATGGGATCAAAATTATAATAAAGGAATCTGGTTTATCTTAAAGGCATTGCAAAGAAAAGGTTTATAAGAAATAATTACGTTCTAATAAACAAAAATTAAAATCATAATTCTTAGTATTATCCTCATATTTATGATTCTATTCCTATAGGTTTGCAAAAATGCACTTTCTTTCACATGTTTGTAAAAAAAGTTTTTTGTTTTTTCTTCATTACAAATAATCAAAACTATTTTATAAAAAAGCATAGTTAAATCAATACAAACATTGTTCATTATTCTAATGTGCAATGCACAAGCTAAAAATTTCAAGAAATACAGTAAATAAGAGCAATTTTAAGCTTACGTGGCGAAATTTTTATGAAAACTTGGAAATTTTAGAATCCCGGCTTCACCTATTTTTGGCCATAAATATCTAAAAAATTAAGTTATTAACAATACATCTTATTAAAATAAAATTGAAATATGCATGGTGGTTTAATAATTTTCTCTAAGAAACTTTAAGTCCTTTGAAGCTCTTTGGGAGCCAATATTTTCGAAGAGGGGGCCAATATGAAAAAAAGTTTATTGGAACTTCTAGTATTTTTTTATGTGTTTTTTTCCAAATTCGGGAGATTTTATAAATTTTTTCGGACACCTTTTTTATTTAACAATGTTCTTTAAAATAAAGATGGGACTTTTTCGCTTATTAAGCTTACCAGAGATAAGAAATTAGAAAAAAAAAATAAGTAGAATAAAATTAAATTGCTTTATTTCTCAAAACAATTTTTTAACAGTAAGGATCAGTTGTCTTAAGAGAGCAGTATTAAAAAAAAATATTTGAAAGTGTTTTCTGTGGTGTAAAAATAGCACCAAATGATGTAGGAGGTAAAACGAGACATTCTAAGAACAAAGATGAGGGTAAGTAAAAAGTTTAGGGTTTGAAAACTGTAAAAAAGTGCGTGCACGTCATGATTTATAGTGTATTATAAAAAGTTGGTACAGAAAGTATGAACTCGATATATTTTAGGCCAAGAGCTGCAAATTTGTATACAAAAAAGCTATAGGTTTTAATAACACTGGTAAAAAATATATTAAATTTATGCAAGATAATATATTTTAAAAATTTCTTTAAATTAGTTTGTTTACTTATATGTACATGTTTAAAATATTATACGGTCTAATTTTAATACGTTTAAGATTATTTTGAAGACAGCTTGCTTACAATATTAAAACCAACTGTTGCTGTAATTATTGTGCAGACAACTACATCAAGGTCCTATTTTCTATGCTAAAACTAGTACATAAGTGTTTTTTAGATACATAAAATAAAAAAAAATGTTATTTTTATATAATGAATTTAATCTGGCATGTTTAGACATAAGTATTGTCGAAAAAATTAAAAACATTTTATACTTTTTTAAGTGTTTTTATAACATGCTCCATATAAATAAAATAATCTCTTGGGTATTAACAACTTTTAATTTTTAAGCTAGTTCTTAATTGACAAAACAAATTATTACCCAAATCAATTAAATTTGTTGTTAAAACAAAGCAAATAATAATATTTCCATTTTATGTTCATCCTGTGACCATAAAATGGTGGCTCAGCAGTTGTGTAACAGACACCCAGCTTAGTTAGATGAACTTCGTTAAATGGTTGTTGTTATTATGTTACTAATTATTTTTGCAACTTTAGGCATTATTAATAAATGCTTGATAAAATGGTCATAACTAAGGAACACATGAATGACACGTTTTTTTACCAAAACATAAATGGAGTCTCTTTTTAATCGACGTATAAATTTTATGGTATCTTGTTATTATTATAGCTGGGGTAACCCAAATTTCAATAGAAGTACCATTTTTTAAATATACCTTTTTTAATTTTCGTAATCTGCACTCTCCACTATAATATTAATTTATTTAGGATGATCTTTTAGCCCATATAAGTAAGTGCAGAGTATAAAAGTATTTCTTTTAAAGGACCTTCAATTATATTGGATCGGCACAACAAAAACTGTTTTGGATTTTAATGCCTCAAAGACACATATTCAACTCAAATAATCGCTGTTGAAACAAAAGTCTGACAATACCACTTAGATAAAACTATCCTTCTAGGTAAGCAAATTACATGCAAATATTATACCAATCAGAATTTTATATGTTAAAATTAATAACAGGCAAATATTTTTCACAAATAGGTGATATACTTAAGCAATAACAGGTATAAATGCTGACTAAAGAGGCAAGTTTTAACAAAGAAGCCTAAAAATCTGAAAGGTTATGCTTCTAGAATACAGAAAACTTGCATTTTGTACTCACTTCTGTCACTGTCAAATAGTAGTATTAAAACCGAAGGTTACTGTTTAATGACTTTTATTTATTCCTAGCTTCAAAAATACTGCCATGAACAGTGTTTGGTGGCGAATCCACTTAAACAGGGATATTTTGGAATTTCACTGTTTTTAGGATCTTTTTGCGAATAAAGTAAAGGTATACGACGAAAAAAGTTCTAAAATGAAAATTTAAAAAAGTATTGTTTCACACATATTTAAAAGAAAGGGTTTGAATTTGTTTGCATTTTTAATGTTTTTATGTTTTACCTATCTATTATTGATCTATAATACCTTAGAAACGGAATATGTTATGATAGCAATAATACCTGCTATCACACCTAGGGCATTATAAGCGGGCATATGATACCCGTATATAAAAAGTTTTTTTTAGGGCCCCGGGCATTAAAGAATTTTCAATAGTAACGGATTAACCTCGAATTAACTAAATTAAACATTTTGACTACTTTGTTTTATGAAATACTTTTTCTTTTTAGCTACTGAAGAGCTTTCATTTCCATTTGTTTAGGTTTCGAAACGAGCACCTGTCACAATAAAATTGACGATTGGACCAAACACTTTAAGCTTCTCATTTCAGTTTTAAAAATTTTGATCAATGTTGGGATCTTGATTTTCCCATGGGTTTACTGTAATCGACCCTTTCTATAGGTAAGAAAGAATCTTCGCTCCTTTATTCCAGCTGGTCTTAATGTTGTGTACTTTTTATTAAATTTAAAGCGCCTAAATCTTCTTCAATGATAGTAAAAAATTTTTGAAGTTGAAGTTTTAGTTTCTGGTACCTTTATCTTCAATGTTTATCAATGGTCATTTTGACCAACTCATCTCGTCTTAAACCTCCAAAAACACCCATTACCAATATGACTTTTTTGTACCAAGTAGATGTCATCAGGAGCCTTCTTAATAAATTTTAATATTTGTTCTCCTTCCAAAACTTTAGACTTCTTCGGGACGTATCCTTTCGACTTAACTTTTAAAAAAAATATGAGACGATGGTATTGCGAAATGTCTTTTATTTTCATAGACCATCAACGTAGACCTTAGGGTGGAATACTTGGTCCAAGAGAGTTCGGACTGCATTTTTCCGACTAAAAATAATAAAGTTTGTTAAACATATGTATTAAAATAAAACCAATAACTTACCAGTTCCTGGAAATATGCCATTAAAACGTTTTCGATTATTTGAAGAATTGCGTTCGCATCTTTCCAAATACCAAATATGCCATACTCCCGATCATACTGTTGCCTTGATTTAACTGGCAAAAGGGTAACAATTGCATATACGGTTTTCTGCTATTTTTGGATTTTATGAATTTTTTTTAATAAAATTACATTTAAGTACTTGGGATAGCAAATATACTACCGGAGAAGAGAAATTGTTTTTAAATTTTTTGTTTTTTAACCCAAAAATAAACTTACTGGATCTTGAGTGAATTTGAGTGCTGGGGGGGGTAAAAACGTATAAATTGATAATTATTTAGTTAAACATAACAAAAGAAACAGAAACTATTGACAAAATACGCAGAAAATCGGGAAAAACAATTTTTAAATTTAAAATTTTAAAAAAATATAGGTTAGAAATAAATCTAATACCCGAAACACATTTTTTCTACATTGTAAAACAAAAAAAGATCAACAGTGTTGCCGGACTTAATAATTTTCGGCCATCAAATTTTGATATTTGGTTTTTCAAAAATTTGGGATAAAAAAAAAGTTTTTGCTTAAAAAAACCATGACCGACTAGGGGCTCTTGAATTTGTCTAAACAGTTGGTCAGGGTTTAAATTTTTGGGGTTGTTAAAGCGGCTTTTTTTTTTTCCCAATTATTTTTCAAGGGAAAATGGGGGAACTATTCAAAAAGACCCTGATTTGGCAACACTGCACGCGACGTTCCTTGTCATAATGGGAATTTTTCCTTTTGGAAAAATCAATGGTAATTTTAATTTTAAATTAAAATAAAAAAAAATAAAACACAAAATTTCTCTTCCCGGTAGTATATTTGCAATCCCTAAGGACACTGAATATGACTATAAAAAATTTTTACCATATAATCCAAAAATAGAAAAAAAACCGTTATGCAAAAATTTAAACCAAAAAGTTTTTCGGTGCTTTTATGGCCTTTTCTTTTATATTTTGTGGAATTTCTTCCTTTTTGAGAAAATCGTTAAAAAAAAAATGCCAACTGAAAAAACAGAAACATCAAAGTCAAACTTAACACCAGTCATTATCTACTTACGTATACAGGTACAGGTGCAACTTATTTTTTATATTGCGAATAAATAATGTAATTAGTCATTGAAAAACTCTTTTTTGGGTAAAACATAATAGCTATTTATGTATGAAGGGCGTTACTGGGACTATAATGCCCATCAGGTCGAAATCTAGCCCTCGGGCCAGAGGCCCTCGGGTTATTTCGACCTTCAGGGCATTATAGTCCCAGTAACGCCCTTGATACATAAATAGCTATTAGACTCATAAAATTAATTGTAATTATTAATATTATTTCATCGGGCTGTTTTTATTTGTGTTTAAAATATAACTTACCAATAAAAATCCACCGTTAAGTCACTTAATGAAATACGCCTCAACTTACCTGAAAATAATAAAAAATAAATTATATTTTTTTTTGTAAAAGTATATTACAGTATAGTAGGGACAATAAAATTTACTTCACTATTTTTAAAAATAAATAACACACAGCTCAGTGTACACTATTTACACTTTTTATACGTAAGAACTTTTATGAAAAGGGTACTTTGGGAGTACGTAGGTAGAAAGAGAGTAAAATAGTGTAAAGTATTTCTGAGTAATAAACAGACGTCAGTGTTACACAAAAAGTAAGTAACAGGAATTCATAAAAGTTTACTTTCTTAAAATAACATTTTATATTAATATTAATATTTAAAAGGCACCCAGCAAAGTTTACTTTTGACTTTGGCAAAATGATTTACTGCCTAAAACTTTTTGAATATATCAAGTTCAGACTTCGAATTACCGAAAACACCCAAAAAATGTTTCTTGTAAACTTTCGCGAAGATTTTTTCTTCTTTATGTTCCGGACACCTAAAAGTAATAAAGTCCATACGACACGTTTACTAATACCTTGCTGATAAAAAAGAAAACTTTTTCAAAAATATTTAATAAACATACTTTTTGCATTTAGTTCTTAGACGATGACAGAGATAAGGTTTTTTGGTAATCCCATGCATTTTGCTTAAAAATCAATGCATACTACGTTAGTAATAATAAAAATACAGTTTAATTATGAAATACCCAGTTTCTTATAGGAAATAACAATAAAATTGCAGTATAAGAAAAATTTTAAAATATTAAAATTAAAAAATGACAATTAAATTTCTATGCACGTTAAAAATTATTACTTTTGCTGATAAATAAATGCATAAAATGACATTTTAATATGACAGTTATAACCAAACTCCTGTGTTATAAAAGACTTTTTATAACCCGCAAGCTCTTTTATGGCCCTGCGGGCTATAATGAAACGTCAAAAATTATAAACAACAACGAACTTATTTAACTTTTTACTTAAAAAATTATTACTATTTATATAGTTGGTACAATTTACTCATGGTTATATTTGGAGGTACAGTTTGGTTTTAAGTAGTATTTGCAACTAAACTGCTCAACAAAAAGATCGTACCATTTAATTTTTAAACCCATTTTTAAACTACTGTAACTTTTTTAAAAAATTACTTTTTTAAATATCTAAAACGAAGTTTAAAACCGCGTTTCTTCTACTTTAAGCTGTATTGCACTTGGTTTTAGTAAGATTAATATTATCATAATGTACAGGGTGATCAATAGAGTGCTGCAAAAAAACAAAAAATTCGAGTGTGTCCTATTTCAGTGGTAATTTTTTTCATCGTTATAATATGGGTTATTATCAAGGTCATATCAATATCTCCAGATATTTTTGCCAGTTTTTGAATTGAGGATCTCTGGCTTGCGATACACTTCTAAACGTCAAATTTTGGTAAACAATTCTTTAAAAAGCTATAACTAGAAAATGTATAGACGGATTTCAACGAGTGTTTCATATTCGGAAAGCTCATTTCATGTAGATTTTTTATGTCCTAAGCACTTTTCGATAGGTTATAATTTTATGAGTATACGGGGCCAACAAATACCAAAAACAAAGCTGATTTAGAAATCCCAAATATAGGGTAAATTATTGAATGCCAAAGGGACCTTATGTGTGTGTTATGTTTTAAAAATGGCCAAGTAATTTATGCTGTTTAAGTGCCTGTAAACTTATTTAGCAAAAATGCGTCGTTATTATGGTATTAGGTCTGAATGGTAGGAATTTCAACAACGTCTTAAAGTTTTAAACATTTTAAAACATAAATAAGGGTATTTAGTGTTATACAGTGCTTTAAAAAAATTTAAATGTTTAATTTTGTGCCAATTTGGATAGCAAAATGTTTTACTTATTAGAATAATATTGTTTTGTTTGATATTCCTAGACGTTGTTGCAAGTCTTTATTATTAAAATCCTAGATGAATGTAAATTTAGGATTTCCTAGTAATCCATTTTACACATGTTTTAATAAACCTTAAAAAATAAAACATTCTCATGATAATGACATTATTCCATCGTTGCTATAGAAACGTATCGCTGCTATAGATAAATTCAATGTATCAAGTAAACATTTGTTTTGTTTTTTGTGGAGGTAGTTTGACTCTTTGAAAATGGCAAAAGAAAGCTAAAATCAACAAAAAAATATAGTGCGAAAAGTTTTTAAACACCGAAATGTACTAAAATTTCAAGCCTAACAATTTTAATCTAAAACATGTTGCGCAAACAAGGCCGTTCTGTACCTAATGTTGCGGTAATTATGGATACCATAATAAATTTGAAAGCACTATGTTGATCACTCCGTATATCATGGTGTACAACACCAAAGACCCTAATTTATGTTTAAAAATGTTTAAAACTTTAAGACGTTGTTGGAATTCCTACCATTCAGACCTAATGCCATAATAACGACGCATTTTTGCTAAATAAGTTTACAGGCACTTAAACAGCATAAATCGATTAACGGTAGAAATCGTTTCGAGATATTGACACAAAATTCAACTTGGCCATTTTTAAAACAAAACAAACACATATGGTCCCTTTGGCGTTCAATAATTTACCCTATATTTGGGATTTCTAAATCAGCTACGTTTTTGGTATTTGTTGGCACCGTATACTCATAAAATTATAACCTATCGAAAAGTGCATAGGACATAAAAAATCTACATGAACTGAGCTTTCCGAATGTGAAACACTTGTTAAAATCCGTCAATCCATTTTCCAGTTATAGCTTTTTAAAGAATTGATTACCAATATTTGACGTTTAGAAGCGTATCGCAAGCCAGAGGTCCTCAATTCAAAAACTGGCAAAAATGTCTAGAGATATTGATATGACCTTGATAATAACCCATATTATAACGACCAAAAAAATTACCACTGAAATGGGACACACTCGAAATTTTTGTTTTTTTGCAGCACTCTATTGATCACCCTGTACATCATGATAATATTCATCTTACTAAAACCAAGTGCAATACGGCTTAAAGTAGAAGAAACGCGGTTTTAAACTTCGTTTAGATATTCAAAAAAGTTAATTTTTAAAAAAGTTACAGCAGTTTGAAAATGGGTCTAAAAATTAAATGGTACGATCTTTTTGTTGAGCAGTTTATATTGGTAAAAACGCTCTTGTCATACTATTAGAGCTAATAATGATGTTATTTCTGCTTCGGCAATTGGCGTTGATATTATTTTTACAGTAACAAGTTGCAATTTTTTGACTTTTCAGCAGCTTTTTTAACTGCAGTCATCGTAGTTCTAAATTCTAATCTCAATTTAAAGCGTTTAAAACTTACTGACAAAAGGTTTAATAAACAAATAACAATATGTAACAGAAATAACTATTTTAAGTTTTTACATAGGTTTAAAACTAACATACCAAAATCGTAAAAAAATAATTGTTAGTACATAGTATCTTGTACATAATTTATGAACTTTTTATAAATAATACAATAAAAAATAACAATCAATTCAATAAACAGGAAACGTTTAAAAAAATTATTGGCAAAGTTTTTCCATTTAAAGCCTGACAATCAGGTAAAAAGTAACTTCTGGATTCTAATACTTTCTGTTGTCTGAGACGAGGGAAAACATAATTTCGAAGAGACGATATCTTAAGTCGAAAAGAGTCCCTTTGGAGGTTTATAAGAAATGTTTTGTAGGTGTTTTCGGTAATTTAGAGTTTAAAGGTGATATATCTTAGAAGTTCGGTGAATTATTTTGTCGAAGTCAAAAGGTGAGCTTTGCTGTGTTCCTTCTTTTCCCACAAAATTAAATTATAAAATGGCAAGGGGTACTAAATATTTTAGAATTTAAATTCAACATACATTTCTCTTAGATAATAAATATAGGTAAAACTTTTATTTTCGGAGAGGCAGGTATTTTTTAAATTGCTGCTATATGGAATGCCGGGAAGTATTAATATTAATAATTAATTTTAAAAATGTTATGTTTATATTGTACATACTAATAAGCGAACAGTGTGCATTGATTTTCAAGCGGCCGCAGGCAAGGATTTTATGCTTATATTGTTATGTATTAAAATGACAGCTGTAATATATTTATTAATTAAAGTAAGAATACCTTCTTTTTGCTTGTTTGTATATCATGTTTCAAAGATCATTAATCTTTTATATTTCCTTAAAATCAACCAAACAAACATAATTTATTTTTATATGATTCGCAATTTGTTTGAAATTATTTGTGAAAAATAAATTGCCTGGTCTTGGCTAACCTTTACCTCAACCTTTATTAATAAAACTGTTAAGAACATGCTACATTCTCTATTTTTCTTATTATGCATCAATGACCTTAAGTATAGATTTTTTAATATGTTTGTAGAGAATTGGTGTATCAAAAATCCTCTTTCTGATTTCCGGGTATGGATTATGTGCAACTTAGCATTATTTGACCCTAACAAATTTGCAGATTGCCCTAAAAAAACTTAAAATAAAAACAAGATTTCCTACAATTATTTGAAAACCTTTTAACCTGCCCTGTAAATGCTTTACGCTTATCTTGGTTTGAGTTAACATGACTTTACTGTTTGCTTGTTTGTAGTTCCTGATTTGCAAATAATGCAACTTTGAGTATATTTTTAAATAAAGAACTTTGAATTAATGGCATTTTTATTCTTAGAATATTATTCATATCAAAAAAAAAATCTTTTTAAAGGCTACATCCCCTGCCTGACAGCTAAATTATTTACAACAAATTTTCACAAAAAAGTTAATTCACTAATTCCTTACCAAAATTTTAAGTATTAAATCCAGGAAAAACTGACTATCACGACAATATCTTTGGTAATTTAAGTCACTTTAAGTATTAAACATAGGCACTTGCACGCAATGCCAAATAGGCAGAATCAGGAAAAGTCGTAAAATATTCACAGGGTAAAGTAGCTCTAATAAAATATTAAATAAGGATATTACACCGAAGTTTTTACCGTAACATTTGGTGTTTTTGAAATCCTTTTTTAAACTTTTTGAAAATTTGGTTTGAAAGTACTTGCTCGAAATTATAAATCAGTCGATTGATTGTCAAAATACAAGCTGTCAAAGTTGACAGAAGTTTACACCGCATCTATAAACAATAGCCAATACCAACGTTTTTGTGGAACTTTTGTCATATTCTTATATATATCGCGGTATACAGAAGAAGGTTTACCCCCTTTTTTCTGCATTTTTTAAAACAAAAAATAAAATTTTGGTATATTATATAATGTTAAATTAGACGTGTTTTGACAAATTACGAGACTCTTAGTTACTTCCGATTTTACTGAAAACGGCTTCAACTTTTGTTTTTCAAATGAAAGACCCTATATAATTTTACATTTTTAAAATTCTTAGAACATTCTGCGTCCAAAGGTTTCATATGTCAAATTTGACAACTTAATTTTTTTTGATCTAGGTCAGTTCATTAAATTATAATCTGACAAACAGGTTAATCGTTTGAAAAAAACGCAGAATAATTTTTCGCAAAGGAATCCAAAAATAAAAATAAACATATAAAGGGTATCTCATTTGAAAAATGGCAGTTAAAGCTGTTTCCGGTGAAACCGAAAGTCACATGACTTGTCAAAAAACGTCAAATTTGATAATATATGATATCCCCAATTTTTTTTTATCTTAAAAAATGCAAAAAAGGTGTGAGCCACCCTTTTGGATCACCGGGTATTTTACTAATTAAATAGTTTTTAAGCAAAAAGGTATTTCTAATAGGTTTAAACAAAAATTGTTTAAACGCCTGTCAATTTTGACAGCTTGTATCTTGGCAACCTATTGATCGATTGACAATTCCAACATATTAAAAAAAGCGTCTTTTGGAGTACTTTTGAATCATATTTTACATAAAGTTTTTCATTAAAAATTGGCTAAGATATTTAATTCGTTTAGGAGCCAAAAAAATTGTTATTATTTTTAAACAATTACTGAAGCAGCCCGAATGATATGATTTTTATTCCTAGAAAAGCATTTGAAAGCTTAAGGTAGGTAAAAAAAATCTAGCTCTCATATCCTAAACTCCCAATTTAAGAAAATTGGTAATTTTTTCAAATAACATTCTATTGCAAATTATAACATATAGTAACAAATAATTTAAAAAAATATTAAACTGATTTTACCAAAATTTGGCATAGTATTTTATTACAGCATAAAGTTTTTTTTCAAATCAAATATAGAAGATTTCAAAAAAATTATGTTAAAAATACGTATTTTTTTTATCTCTAACCAGTCGTGTCCTGTAGAAAATTCAATAAGGAAACTTTTTTCTTTTTTTGCAATTATCTTTTACGACCAAAACTTACAAAGTTAAGAGCGATTAATGTAGAAAAAAAATACGTATGTTTCTGTGACAGGAAAAAATTAAATCTATAACCAGGTAATAAAATGTTACTTTTATTGAAATTATTTTTTTCTCCCCGAAAAAATTAAGTAATTTTTTCTCCGGGAAAAAAGGAGTCCTTTTTTTCGGATATATGTATATACACATTAGTTAAGGTAGCTATTTAATTTTAAAACATTTTATTATAGAAAAGTTACATTTTTTCATATTAAAAGTACAATAGTTAACTATTTAACTTAATAATATTTAAAATAACTAGTAAACAACAGCAATTTTTAAATCAAATCCATCAAATCACAGAATTGCATTGACAGGTATTTGATTTCTTTCCATAGCAACGCAGTTCTAATTGTCGTATAAGTACAACAGCCCATACTAGTGCAGCTTCAAATTTTACATAATTAATTATCTGAATTTAATGTATTGTAATAATATGTTTTTACCATTAAATCGTCGTTTTTCCCGCCACAGAAAAAAATAGTGTATTAAACAAGGGAAAAATATTAGATTTTGGCTCTCGTTTATGGTCTTCCAACACAACCTCTAGCAAAAATCTAAAACTTTTTATCCTTGTATGAAAAATAACTACTTTTTTCAATTTTTTTTTATTTTCCTTATTAAACAATTGTTCCGGACCTTCTGAAAAGGCACATGTATTCACTTTTGTTATATACATTTTTCTAAAGAGTTTTTAGCAAAAACATACATGCCATCTCGTACAACCAACACCCCTTGTTTTCTGACAGATAAGACTTGGCCTTATCCAAGTATTAATAATTTTGTGACACCCTAAATAGTCCATTCTCTTAAAGAGAGTAAGAACATAATTTTTATTTGACAGTTATAACATGCAATAAAATGTAAATAAAAAAAGCAATGCGAAGCCCACGTTCCCCCTTTTATGTTTCCTCTTCATTTACTGTCATCCCTTTAACTTTTCAGAACTCACGTAAATTTTTCATAAGTCCGAAAAGTGCCCTTTTAAACATAATATCTCTTTCCGTTATTCTCTTTTTTCGCGTTTAACTTTTACGATTTTAATTAAGGCAATTAAATGCTCGTTTTCGCGGGCACCCAGAAGTGTTTTACATAAATATGCATAAATAATGCCTTAAAGTAAGCGGCAAATAACGGTTTGTTAAGATAAGCTCAGTTGCCAAATTTTAGATTACAAAGTCAGCGAACAATATTACTGTTTATTTTTACAAATTGAGAATTTGTGTAAATACACTGCTGCTCAGAATAATAACCTATAAAATGAGGTCCAAGAGCTTGATGTTTTTTATTAACAATGGTCTAATAATATATCAAATTTGTGCATTCGTAACCATATTACGTGTGGTATATAATGGTACTTCGTCAAAATAGCCCAGGCAAAAAAGCTTTAACTATATAGCCTCAAAAAAATAGCCTTTGCACAAAATAGCCCCTTCAAAATAGACCGAGGACAGAAGTGCCTGATGCAAAATATTTCTAAACCAGAACTAACCTAAGAACTCTCATAACCACACAGCTACCTAGTCAGTGGATAGGTACTGTTTCGTTGACCGCAGCTAGAATTTACATATTATTTTAAATTTTGCCATTTTTTTAACCATTATTAAACATAAAATCCTGCTGCCGATTTCTCTATTTTGTTAAGTGACGACCGTTCATAATCGAGTTGGACTAGTCCTACCACCTAAAATAAAATATGATGCATCCTAGTCACTATGAGAAATTGCAGAATTCTTTGCTTTTGGATTTCATTGTTCAGGACTCTTATTTTGTTATGATATTACATAAGTATATTAAAAACACTGATTTTTAAAATTGAAACTATAACATATAATAAAAAAAGAAATATGTCACAATCTTACATTGTAATTTTTAATAATGTTGTAAAAAAGGATGTTTTCTAATTATTTATTAATATGTTTTCTCACAAAAAAAATGATTGACCACACAACACATATATTCATTTTACTTTTAAGGGCTTATTCCGACGAAGCTATTATCGCATGTGCTAAAATGTATTTGGGCTATTTTTATGGCCCTATTCACATGGTTATTCACTCGTTCGAAAAAAAAGGTTAAAAACTTTTCTATTTAATGTACATACCATTATTCTTGAAACAACCAAAAGAAATAATTTATTATGGTAGGCGTTACTTTTCAGAATATACTTCAATGACATAGTCACATACCATTTATAGACACTGTAACTGCGAGAGAAGTTTAATTTCTTTTTCAAGTCAAAAAGTATTTTCCTGTTCTGACCTATACATTCTGTATGTATCACAAATCATACTCACATTGGAATACTGTTTTCATATTTGATAAATAGCTTTTTCCATAACTCTTGGTATTATGAGTTTCATTCAACAAAGAGCGTAATTAATGACCCCACTTTTACCATAAAACTTTCTTCTGTTGCCCACCAACGAGCTATAGGAGGACTTGTCCTTTTTTCATAGGTATTTTTATGGCTTCAACAGCATGTCTGTTGCTTGGAATATTTTACATTATTCCTATATAATTTTTGACGTCAAATTTAAATATATTATAAGCTTTTTTACATTAGATTTAGATTAGGAATTATAAGAAAAGGTATTTCTAAATATTTTCACTGTACAAAAACATTTTATAAAAGAACTGTTTTTGAATGAAGAAGTGCTACTCTAAATACTTCAGCATGCGCATTCCAGCAACCCTGAAATCGTTGTACCATAGTCCGAGTATTTTGATGAAATCATTTACTCTGTTTTTTACTCATGTCACCAAAAGTTTTCGAATAATGATCTAAATGGCTTTAAGGGAAATTTACTTTGATTCTCATGTTGCATCGAAGTTTTTGCAAGTGAGACAACATCCCTTCAACACACTTAACATAATCCTTAATTAAACTTTGTATTACCTAAAAAATGTTGAATGACCAAACAAAGAAATCCCACGCAATGTTCTCAATTTCTGACATGGAATTGCAAAAATTAAGTTCGTTAACCAATTTGTAAATGTGTGCTTATTTTGATTAAATATACTTGCTTTTAAAAAAATTCTGATGCGAACTCATCATCACTTACGAAGCTCAGCTCATTCAGTTCGTAAGAACTTTCTTTAAATTGAGATGGTACCGATGGTACAGATCATTGGAGATTCGAACTTGAAAGAGGTTCTTTTCTTAGTGACTTATTAACTTTATTTCTCAACATAGATTTTGCATACAATACTGCGCACCCAATATTAATTGTTATGTTATCTGTTTAGAGGGGAAAACCAAACATTCCAAATACTTGTTTCATAAAGTCTGACCCTCTTAAACAAAATTTTGGAAAAACACATTTACTACATATGTAACAAAAAGCGTCTTTATCAATAATGCAATTGCTTCTCGACAATACATTACAGAAATTTAGGTAAAATGCCAGCGTACATAATTTTAAATAAGCACATAAACAAAACCATTTAACACTTGTCTCGGATATTCAAGAAAATAAAAAAAACGACACAAAAGCCCTAAGAAGGGGGTTTTTAAGAATACATAAATGTATCTACATATTTTTAAGTTCTGGCGTATGCTTTTCGCAAAAAGATGGCAATTATAATGTGTAAATTATGCGTACGAAAGATAAATGTAGCAAGTAAGGATCCCGGTAAGTAAACAATCAGGAGATTTTAGACATATTAAGTACTTGCAGAGAATAAACCTTACAGAAAATAGTTTAGGTAGTTTTTAATTTTAAAAATAATTTAAACTTCCCTTTAACGTATTAATAAATAAAGGTAATGGAATTATATCAAAATTTTTAGTTCCGCTTCTATGATTAATTTTTATTTTTAAGCAAAAATATTTGTTAACTAGGTTCTGGTGTTATCAATGAATATTTAAAAATTTAGGAATTATTCTATAAATACATATTAAAAATTATTAAGGTTTAGAAATACATATATAAAATAGGGGCTAAGTTTCTATCCACTTAGTCCCCAATTTTGTTCCACTTGTTTTTGACTTAGCAAGTGTTTTACTGGTTTGTCTGTACTTATTACCGTTTTTTTTTATTAAAGCAGACATATTATAACAGTTAAAAGCTTGCTAATTTAAAAACAAAAAGGAAATTTTTAATCTTTATGACAGCTCACGAAGGATTATTATATATGTATATTATAACCTACACATTATCTACACATACATAAACCTAAGTACCAAAGTACTGTGAGTGCCGGGTTTTTCGGTGTTTAACCCATTTCTTCCCAGTTTTTCCGTCAACGTTGTCCAAGCACTGAAACATGCAAATGTTGCATTTCACAGCACTTTTTAGACAACGCGGTAGTGCCACCACGGACGTTATTTTAAATAACTACTACCTAAAAGTGTCTCTCCGGCTCTGGGAATCGAGCCCGGATCGCCGGGGTGGCGAGTCGAAACTCTGACCACTACGCTACCGGAGAGACGTAAATTGTGGCCATATCTTAGAGGTTCTTGAATAAATCGGATTCAAAGTTTTTACCTTGATCAGTATGTATTTCTCTTGGTACTCCATATCGACAAATCCATTGTTGAAATGGTAAGCAATACAATGTAGTAGCACCTTTTAAAAGAATTGCTATAGTCATAGCAGGACCATTTCTAATAAGTAAATCTGGGAATCGCTATATTTTGGTAGCGATGGATTACTTCAGCAAATGGCCGGAAGTCTACGCAATACCAAATCAAGAAGCTTTCACTATTGCCGACGTACTATTTCAACAATAGATTTGTCGATATGGAGTACCAAGAGAAATACATACTGATCAAGGTAGAAATTTTGAATCCGATTTATTCAAGAACATCTGTAATCTCCTGGGAATACATAAAACCAGAACCACACCCCTTCATCCCCAGTCAGATGGAATGGTCGAAAGATTTAACAGAACTCTTGACCAACAAAGTAACTGGGACAGCCGTTTTTACTAGCCTATCGCTCCGCAGTTCACGAAACAACTGGAACGTCACCTGCAAAAGTCATTTTTGGAGCGGAGCTATGCCTTCCAGATGACTTACTTACTGGACGACCTTCTACTAATGAAAAACCAGCAGAAGATTATGTAAGTCAACTCAGTAAACAGCTGCAAGAAATACACGTTGGGGTTCGTAATAAGCTACAAAAAGAAAGTGACCGTATGAAGTTCCGCTATGACTTAAAAGCTAATCATAAGGGATTCATTGACGGTGAAAAAGTTTGGTTATACAATCCAAAGAGAACCAAGGGGCGTTCACCGAAATTCCAGAAGTCATGGGAAGGACCATATAAAGTAGTAACCCGGCTTAATGATCTGGTATACCGAATTCAGAAGAGCCCACAGGCGAAGATGAAAGTTGTACATCTAGAACGGTTGTGCCAATCGAGAGGTCTAATTTTAGATTTCAGTAGGTTAAAAAACCGATATTTTTGGATACAAACTTGCCCTTATTTTTCGTAAGTGTATTTGTGGGATCTCCCACCTCATTCCTGTTGTTTTCTCAGAACATTGCTCATTTTAATGTTCCGTAAATCGCCCCTGGTTTGGAGTATAATAGGTAAATGTGGCCATTTTCTTTTTTTTAGTAAATAAAGTCCTGCCCGCATTTTAAATTCCAAGACAATTATGGCCTCAGAAAATCAGACTTAAATCAGATTGCAAAATTCTAAAATATCCCGAAAAAATACGATGTTAGGGCCCTGTTTTTGAGGCTTTCCGGATAAAAATGTGCAGTTTTCTGTATGTGTGCCTTAAAACCTACTTTCCTACCAAATTTCAAGTTTCTACTTAGTCGGAAAGTGACCGATAATTTTTATAAATCAATCAATTAGTTAGTCAGTAGTAAAATTGACGATTTTTAAAATCGAATATCTCAGAAATCACTCGACATAACTTTTTTATTATTTTTACAGATTATTAAAACATTTATGTGAATTAACATACTTAATCTCATACCTTTATGTAGAACGAGACCGAAGTTATAATATGAGAAAAAAGGCTAAAACATGTCGTGAATTATAGACTCATTCCTGAGGTAGACTGGGACGATAATATCCATAAAAAAATAATAGATAATATCAGGAAAAAAACATTTAAAACTAAATAAAAATATTTTTTAAACAATATTCAGTTGTACATATTTCAAAATATAAACCCCAAAGATAATCCAACAGATTAGGAACTTTTTTAAAAAAACCGACAACATCGCATGTAAGGATTCCTTTAAAAATCTGATTAGTTGTTGTGACAAGGACCACCCGGCGGATCCCATCAGCCGGCAAAGTACGCAAAAACGGGGATTCTTATGATTTACTGACGAAGCGACCGAGTGGCTTTTGAATATTTCATTAAAAGAGAAAAATCCGGAAAAATATCCGGAGCTACGTTGGACGGCGCGATGTGGTGGAGAGAAGCGTGGCGTGCGCCTCTACCGCTATTAATCCAGGTTTAACGTATTGCATTTTGATATTGGGGAGTTTTAAGCAATTTATTTTGCATTTAGGCTTAATGGAGTTACATTTAATGTTCATTAATCGCTTATAAATATTTTGTTTAGGGAAAATTATCCAGAAAAATATTCGGAGCTATATTGGACAACGCCATTTAGAGAGAAGCATTTCATGCACAGCCATCTTTATCCACAGTGTGCCAAAATTATTGGAAAATATTTTTAGGACTTATTTTACTTTTTAAAATATAAGAAAAAATATATACAAACATGCCTCGAAAAATGCATCCTAAGATTGCTAAAGCCCGTGAAGAATGGGCCCCAAACTCACGTTTTGCATAATATCTCGGGAACCGTTACAGGTAGGCTAGCTAAATTTGGCAAAATTGTTTATTTTTTAACCCTGCATGTAGCATATTTTCCAAATTACATACATTTTTTTAGAGGCGTTACATCTGAGGGTGTGTGTCAGGTATATTATGCTCCAAATTTTTTGTTTGTGGAACTTTAGTACTTTAAGCAACAAATAATAAAAGACATTATTTCTCCACAGAAAAGTATTTTTCTGTGTAGAATGTTCGAGTAAAATCATTTTAATAATTATAATATTATTTATCGAAAACAAATTAACGAAATTCTAATTAAAAACTTTTAGTAGTTATTCATTGTTTCTATTTTTTTAATATTTTTTTGCATTGTCTTCTACCTGATTTTCCAAATTATATTTTTTTTCAAAGGGTGGGCCAAATATATATTTTTTTAGATGACTGCCCTATACCAAGTAATAAGGCTTTAATAGTTTTTGCACAAAAACATTGTATACATATTGTTATTTATTAAAATTATTTTAAAAATATAACGTTTATCGAATGTAACAATAATTTGAACAGGCCAATTTTAATATTATCTATTTATTAGATTAACAATTTTTCTTTGTAATTTAACGTAATGGTAATACATGATCCAAAACATTTTTAACGCGTTTTATATTTAATAAAAAATGAATTTTATTTACTTTAAGACCTATTAAAATGTCTTTAGTCTATTAAAACGTGTCTAAATAAACCCCTGTTTTCCCTTATAAACATTTCAGCTTTAAGGCTTATACTATGCGATGCCCAAACAAATTCAAAATGGTTTTATCTCATGGAATTTTCCACCAGCGTGATATTTTTAAGCAAATGTTCTCCAAAAAAATAAAAATTGAGTCCAACAGAATATCAGTTGGCCCCCGACTGGTAAACTACCAGTATTTTAGAAAGAAAACTTCTTTAAAAAAACGTTAAATTAAAATAATTTACCACCGCTCTTATTTTAGAAAATAATTAATGTACCTGTTACAATACACTAATCTGTTATTTGTGATATAGGTATATGTGATATAATAAAAAAAAATATAATTTTTAACACACTTACTCTTTAAACCTGTGACGAAACATAAATAGGTTTTTTGTTTTTAAAAGTTTTTTTTGTGTTTCCGTTTTGGTAATCTGCAAGTTTAAAAGGGTCAATTGACTCTCTAAGTGCACAAGTTTATGCCCTGGGACGCGAACCTTTCTAGCAGACCTAAATAATAGTTAGATAAAAGTTTTTGTTAAAAAATAAAATAAATAATAATATGAATATTACTGTACCAATAATTATTACTAAATTAAGTAAAACTAGCCATAATTTTCTTCAAATTGCCATAAATAAATCGTAATTGGTTTAGGTAGGTTGTGTAAAATTTATGATACGATTGTTTCACGATCGACCCCGATTTACTGTCTGGCCTATTGCGCTTATGGGAGAGTTTTGAATTATTCATGGGAAGCCCATTAATGATGGACCTACCAATTCTATATTTTCAATTATCCTAAATGGCTCCATAATTTCATTGGAAATAAATCTTTAAATTTAACAAACATATCCTTTTTTTAATATAGCTACTTTGAAATACATTTTCTGGTAATAATGTTACATTTATATAACTAACTGTCTAGATGTGATACTTTATAAAAATGTGCTGTTACATTAGATTTTTTTGGATCTTGTGTGTTATACAGGGTGTTCTCAAAGTTAAATCATTTATTTTACCAGTTTGTAAAACTTGATAAAAAGAAGTCAATTTACCAAAAATTGTTTATATAAAAAAATAAAGCAGTTGTTAACAATTAGTAAAAAAATAAAAATGAAACCACATGAAGCGGCAGTAATTTATTAGCACCTTCCGTAACTTAATAAATTTAGTAAATGTTAACTATTTTATTAATTTCATAAACGTGGCCGTTTGTATTAAACAAAGATTTTAAAACAATTTTCAGGTTAAACGTACCGAAAATCTGGGAGTCCGGGTTAGCTGTTCAAATGATAGATCTGTAGGATGCTAATGGGCTACCCCATGTCGTATATATTGCTGACTTTTAGCATTCAGGCCTCGACTCCACACATTAACGTGGAATACACATAACAACAACAAAGTTAAATCTTATGTTTAAATTGAGTGTTTTGTCGGTACACCCCGTATAAAAAGAATAACTGGTATATTTGGTATTTTATAGTTATACTTTAGACAAAAAGGTTAAAATAAAACATAAATAATGATTTACTAACTTAAAACAAATCGTGGTAATTTAAGTTGCTGTTAGTAAGCATTATATAAAGTAGATTTAACTGCGGTTAAAACTGTCTAGATCGATTTAAAAACTTTCCTAATAAAATTAAAACTTATCCGGTACAATTTGCCGTAATTGGTGTCGCCTTGTGAGACGAAAAGCAAGAAATTAAAGTTTAAGTGATCCCGTGCCGAGATCCATGTAGTTTGTCGGCATTTCTCGACGGAAAAACAACCAGACCGCGGAATTTGCACGAGAGGCAAAATTTTAAAGAAAAAGTTTGCAAAGCACGCTACAATATAATTTGTCAAGGGATTGGCTAAAGATTTTCGAACTAAACCCTTTAATTTGCAATTGAGTTTCCCATATTGTTTTTGTTTTCAATGCGGGTTAATTTTAAATAATAATTTATGTAATGTAATAGATATAATTTTAAGTGATTTATAAAAATAAATGGGAAAGAAAAGACGAAAGGGTGATTATTTTTCAATTACATAAAAAATTAAGTCCTTGCCTGTTTAGTGGTTAGATCTTTATGATCCTTTGTCAAAAAGATAAATCAAAGCTATTGTACTAATCATTTTTTACCCTAACCTGCAAAGCCAACATTGTTTATAGCCGCTAAACAGTTTTCTGTCAAATTTACCCTTCATCCTCATTTTAATTCATTTTTCCAACAGTGTTTCTATTCCTCACAAAATGTCCGATATTATATTTTATTTTAAGCAGATTAGGCGCACGCTTTTCTGTGCGAAATGGCGTGCCAGCAATCCACAGTAGATTATTTTTTGCTTTATATAACTGAAACAAGTCTCTTAAGTTTCATGATGAATTGCACAATTGCTACATTTATTATGTATTGTAACTCTTTTAGCTTTCACCCCAACCAAGTTAATTTTGGGGTACCCCAAAGCTTATTATTGGCACAAACTCTTTTTTTATTTTTACATCAACGATATTCTCTTTCCTATGATCCATTTCATTTATAGTTTGCTACAGACAAATAAGTAAAAAACTTAACAAGTCAAAAATAAACTTGATCTAATTTAGATCATAGTATTTTAAAAGGTCAAGATTTTGGCATAGGCACTTATTTTACATAAAGGTTTTCGGTATGATCGCTTTTTTTTTTTCTAAATTTAATAATTGATATAAAATTCTGCCTGTATTTTATATTGTAAGACAATTATTACTTCAGAAATCTAGGTATTATCTGATTGCAAACTTCTAAAATACCCCCAAATATACGATCTCACCACTCCTGATTCAGGGCGTTCCGAGTAAAAAGGTGTTTTCAGAATTTTTCGTTTACTTGTATCTTAAAACCTACTTACATACAAAAAATCAAGTTTCTACTCCCTCGAAAAATGTCTCATTATTTTTATGAATCAATGAGTAAGTCAATCAGTCAGACAGTCAGTAGTAAAATGGGCCACTTTTAAAATCGAATATCTCAGAAACTAATTGACATAACTTTCTTGATTTGCCTATATGTAATAAGAAAACTTAGGTGAATTTACATACCAAGTTTGATACCTTTATATGGAACAATGACAAATTTATGATAATGCAAAAAATAAGCTGAAACCTTTCGTGCAATATACACACTTTATGCGTCAGTCCGTAACTTGGCCTGGCGTTATCGTGCGCCTAGATCCTTTATCCTCCGATTCAGTTTTTAAGTCAGTCACTAAGCCTGGTTTGAAAAATAGGTACAGGATAATTCAAACATGCCTTTTACAGGACCGTCAATTATCATAATATTGGACATCAAAATATTGTAGGGTTTAAGGCATTAAGAACACAATACAAGAAAAGTATTGCAGTACCTATACTTTACTTATACCTAAGCGCCCAAGTTCTGCATAATTATTTAGATATTAAGAAGAACCTTAATTGTTACAAACACATTTTATCCAAAGCCACAGAAGCTGAGCAAAAAGCTATATTTTACTTACTAGCTGGAAAGTATTTCTTAAGTTCTAATCTGTGTTATACGCATCTTAAGTCGCTTTGAAATATTCTTTTCAAGTGTGATGAAATGTTACTAGTTTTTATTTATATTTTTTTATAGTTTAAAAATTTCTTTAAAAGGCTTAATAAAAATTAGGCAGTTAAACGATTAGTTTTTAAGATATTCCGTCTCAAAAATTTCGAAAAACAGTATTTTTTCACATGGTATACGCAGGTGAAAAATACAGGGACATTCTGCAATCTCGTCAACCTTTTGACGACATTTATGTCAAGGGTACTTAAGCCTCTCGTTGATTGTTTCTAATGTAGCATATAACAATAGCCTAATCGTTGAATTTCTGACAATTATCAACTAGAGTATGTCAAAACAAAAATTTATGTAGACAAATTGACAGGTAACTCATTTTTATACTTATATACAAGGTGCCACAATTTTTTTTTTAAGTCTTAATTTTTATTGAGCCTATTAGAAAAATTTTCAAACTATGAAAAAATATAGACGGAAACTAGTCATCCTACTTAAAAAAATTGACAACTTTGCGATTACTCGTTGGTAGTTGATACTACGAAAAAAAATCAGGTCATAAAAAATGTTCAGCTATCCATTTAACGAATTTTTTGTTTAAGAAAATTATAAAATTATAAAAAGAGCCAAAACCTGGGGTCCACCTATAATGGATCGCACGGTACATAAACTGCCTTTTATTTTATTTAAAACACTCATGGTATACTGGTTTTTAGGTTTTAAGCCTTAGTGGAGTATTCTGAAATAAAAAAATATATATATTTTTTATGATATTAAATATAGCAAAAATCCTTGCCGAAAATCAAGGTTTTAAATTTTATACCATGTACTAGAATACCATAAAAAGTTTAAGGGAGACCAATTGTATTAATACATATTATTTACTTCTTCCATCTCTTATAATAAAGCATAAATACCTTTTAATAATTCCTAAAAATGGTGGAAAAATTCCTTAAACTTAGAGACTATTCAATTAATTTATTTTTTTTTTTGCATTTACAGCTAAGGAAGTAACGATTATTTTAATTTTTCTATTTTTTGAAGGATGGATTAAAAGAACTATCCCCAAGTTTCCACTCTTTAATTCAAATAATTAAAAACAATAAAGTCATATCTTGGATTGCTTATAAGTTAACATTTAAATAAATTTATAATGAAACAAAAATTTTATTGCATTTGTTAAAGTAGTTATTTAAAATATATTTTTGACTCGAAAAAAAATTAATGTAAATTTTGCATGCACAGTAAGTTATTGAAAAAATTCCTTAACTTACGTAAATTATATGGTTTGATGCCATTTCATGTTGAATAGAATTTAAAAACTAATAATTTCTTTCAAAATCACTTAAAATTGCCTTCTTTTTGTTGCTATGAAATATACTTTTGCCTTGTTTAAATGATGTTTTTCTTTGCAATGAGGTCTTGCCTTTGGTCCAAATTGTACAATTTTTACACCAGCCAGGTTTGGATATTTTGCTTCACATATTTTTTCTATAAAGCTATTAAAAAGCTGGGCTTAATTTAAATAAAAAATATCTATTGACCTAAATACTCCTATTTCTACAAATTAAAGTGGAATATTAATGTATTAAATCTTCAACGTAAAAAATGAATTTTCACTGTTTTACTACGATTATCCAATTAAACATTAAAAAATATTTTAAAAGTGCAATAATAACAACAAGAAAGCAAACAAAACTTCTTTGGGTTTAAAGTTCGATAAGGGTGCTGATGCAATGTTGTCACTATCTTAATTTTGGAAGCCCATTATGCATCGTGGCTATTCATGACACACTTGACAAAAGTAACTACATTATTATTCAGTATTTTACTTAGTGATATTTTTTTACGTTCTTATATTTAATCCAATTCCAAATTAGTATTGTTAGATTCATTAAAATTGCCATTTGAAAATTAATAGTTAGACTGGAAAATGTGATTTTGCTAACTTATTTCATTTCTCTTTTATACTAGTCATTAAAACTTTGCAATTGTAATTTTCTGACATCACCTAAGCTCCTAAGATTAGTTTGCGTCTGATCATAGCCACCTAGATTCAATATTATAAGTTGTGTAAAAAAAGAAATAGGCGTAAAAAAAACATTTTAAATGCCGTAATTTTATTCAGAATTGTCTCGAAATCCAAAAATGGTACAGGGTTGTCCATTTAAAAAATCAATTTCGGAGTTATTTCCGGTAAAGCCGAAAAGTTTTTTCTTATGTTGAGACAGTCCACGAAGACCGAGGCCTAACCACACTTTAGTACACACACACGGTACTAACGTACCGTTGCATAAACTCTAGAATAAAAGAACTACAAAGTGGGAGGGTCTTTTAAGTTGAATTTAAGGTCATAAAGTTACTACAGTTGCTCTAGTCGGAGCTCCAAAGCAGGAATTATACTGGCCAACTCTTCGGAGCAAAAGTCGTGAAAATACCTATAAAAGAAAAGCAGTATCCCTACAGCTCGTCGGTGCAAAAACTCTTATTTTTCCATACTATTTACCTATACCAAGTCTCATTTTAAAACACTCAATACTATGAAAGTTTTAAATTATCTAATAGATTCGTTGACACCCAGTATGGAAATAGTGTTCTTCAAATTGAATTTTTTACTGCTAATTGAAAATTAAATACTTTTAAATATGGTATATAAAAAATCTTTAAAACGGTTACTTTCTTTTTAATAAATTTTTGAACAAATTTTACTTATTGTTGTCGCTATTCTTCCTATATATATAGTCATATATATATATATTAAAAGATATAATATATATATATATATATATATATATATATATATATATATATATATATATATATATATATATTTATTATATAATACTTATTTTGCATAAAAAACTATTTTAAAAATATTTTGTGTAAAACATAACTAAATGCGACCAAAAACTTTTCTAATAAAATTACTATCTCTCGACACAATTTGGCGTAATTGGTGTCGCCTTGTAAGACGAAAAGCCAGAAATTAAAGTTTTGAGTAAGCTCGCGCTCAGTTTATTGTAGTTTGCCGGTATTTCTTGTCAGTACACCAACAAACAACAGGCTTCGCGTATAAGAAAATTTTGTGGGATAAGGATTAAACACAATTTTCTAAAAAAAAAACTTTTTCTTGCGATTAGTCATTTTGTATGACACTTTAGCGAAAATAAGTGTAAAAAAATGTACGCCACTAATTTTTTTTGCATTTTTTAGACTAAGCAACTAAAAATACGACTTTGTATCTTTTGATATTGTTTTCCATCTTGTTTTGTTTTTGAGAAAACAAAATTAAAACAAGTCATTGCGTGTCTCTGTATCCCATTAATAGTTAACTTTAGTTGCAGATTAAAATTAATTTTTTTATAGTTTTTTTTTGGGGTCAAAGACTTGTAATAAATTGTTTTTTTTTTCGAAAACGAAGCAGGATAGGAAAAAATATTAAAAGACAAAAAAGTACTTTTTTTAATTTCTTAATCTAAAAAAATATAAAAATTGCAAAAAGTCAGTAGCGTACAGGGTCTTTGATTATATTTACGTGGTATCTGGAGCATTTATTTTTGAAGATAAAAATAATGGTTTATAAAAAATTGTAGGTTTTTTTCCATATTATCTTTTGAATTTATCAATACAAAAATAGCTTTAAAAAAATTTAAAAAATATGAGCAACATCAAATTTTTTAAATGGAACACCTTGTATATTATGGGCTACAACGAAAGATCTTTTTTTTATTTTGAATATATATACATTGATGATATTTAAGTGAACAGTTTCTAAGATATTTTAGCTTAAATTATAATAAATTAGTATCAAGAAAGATATGGAAACAATAAAATTGTTATGTTGCTAAATTTGATGAGGGTCTTCTTTGGACCAATAATGCTTATTTCTAGGATTAAACATTCCTGCTAAAGTAAAGAGACTCGTCGGTGAATAGAGTTATATTTAAAAACTCGGGATCCTGCCGCATAAGCCTAACTATTTCCAGTCATACACAGGTCGGTCCTGCATGTTTTGTTCAGAAAGAATCTGGACGGACATAAATTTATAAGGATGAAATTTAAAAGTTAAATAAATTCTATAATTTTTTTCATTAAGTTTAGATGCCGCATCTAAGATTGATATTTCAGGATTTTTTAAAATTATTAAAATTAGTTAGTGCTAGTCCAATAGAAAAAGTATAATAATTAGCCTGGAAAAAACGAGTATTGCCAAATCTTCGTTTCATTTCGTGCTACAGTCATTTTCTTTATTTTTAAGCTTTTCCGGACACCAAATTTTCTTAATCTGTATTTAATAGTGTCTATAGATGATACCCGTTGTTAAGGATATAATAAGTGATATTTCCTTTGCACTGTTGTCACCTTATTATTGTTTTCATTAAAATGGCATACAATAGCAATTTTTTTGTTCTTCTAAATAGCTCATTAACATTTTTTTATTATTCTTATTAGTTAAAATGATAAACTTTAGCCTTTAACAATATCCAGACGTCAAATTTATTTTTTTTTCATGGCTTTCTTAATACTAATTTGATTTTTTTAAATTATTTATAATTTAAGCTGAAATATCTTAAAAACTGTTTACTCAAATATTATCAATGTATATATATTTGAAATAATAAAAAATATCTTTCGTTCTAGCTCATGATACACAGGGTGTTCCATTTAAAAAAGTTGAAGTTGCTCATATTTTTTAATTTTTTATGTGATATTTTTTTACTGATAATTTAAAAGATAATATAGAAAACAACCTACAATTTTTAAATAAAACAATTTTTGCTATCTTTTTAAATAAAGGCTCCAGTTGCCAGGTAAGTATAATTAAAGACCCTGTCCATTTTTTTACAATTTCTCTCAAGACAACATCAAAAGTAATAAAATTACTTTAAGACTTAAAATAGAAAAGCCAGTCATTTAAACAAGTTTTTTGCATTTAGAAAAATGCGATAGGGATATCTATGGTACCATAATTGTATCATTTATTTGCTTTACATATATTTCAGTGGTACTATTTTTTTTAAATTATATTAATAAAAAATTGCATTTACCGTCGTTTTGTCAAAAGTATACACTTAACCTACAAACTAATTTAGTTATTTTTCCCTCTTTCTTTTTATTCTGATGATCCCAGTCAGGACAAGATAAAGTTATGAAATAATTGTATTATAATCGGCTCTTGACATCTGTACAAATTTTCAAGTTAATCAGACTTCTTAAAACAGGTTAAAATAACGTTAAAATATTTTGTTAGATACATACATACAATTCAAGTACTACATCACCGTGACATAAGTTGTTTTAATGTGCAAACTTGTAAATACAAAACTGGTTTAAAATACTAAATTTTCGGTTTAATCTTTGTACTACAATGAATAAATCATAGCAACCTAAGCGGCTTTGCGTAAACACAAATGTGAATGCGCCCTAAGCTGTCTTGATCGACTCAAAAACTTTTATAATAAAATTACAACTTTCGGCTATAATTTGGCGTAATTGGTGTCGCCTTGTAAGACGAAAAGCCAGAAATTAAAGTTTTAAGTGAGCCCGCTCTTAGTTTTGTGTAGTTTGCCGGCATTTCCCGACTGAACACAAACTACACAAGCCACAAAATTTGCACGAAGGGCGAAATTTTCTTCAAGAAAGTTTCTGCGGTGCACGCAACATTATGATTTGTCACGGGATCCGTCGTAGATTTTCGAAGAAAACCCTTAATTTGCGATTAACTCTCTTGTAAGCAAACGTTTGGCTTAATTGTTTTTTGGTAGTTAGCAGACATGCACTTTTTATACAGTAACCAACAGAAGATTCTAAGCATTTATTTTTGGTAATTCTAAGACACTTGAAGATTTCTTGAAGATGTTAGACAACGGTATGATTTCAATTGCACTAAAATCGTGGACTTCCATTGTCTTTACTTGTTAATTGGTACACAACGTTTCGATTAGTGATAAATCTCCAACCGTTTTATAGTGATAACTAAATATTACTCTTAAAAGTACAACCTTATATACCATCCGTCGTTTACCGAAACTTAACATATTTTCTCAGTTCAGCAACGGCAGCCAGCTATTCAAGTTGTCAAAACTAGGCTTGCTAAATACATTTTGGTTGTTTGGGATTATTGCAGCTTTTTTGAATTTTCTTTTTTTTGTATATTTTTTTATGAATACTTTTTGCTTAAGATCCTTGTATGCGGTGTTATTTTGATGTTCAGCAACCCATGACTTCGGCGTATCACTTCGAAAGGTCTTTTTGTTTTCCAACGTATACCTTACACCATTAAGTCCTAATAAGAAAACTTCTTGAAGTGATTTCGCGATATATGGAATTGTCATAAATGTTTGACAACTGAACCAAAAGACACAACCAAACACTTATGACAATTATATTAAGGCAACTTTCGAGAAGATTCACTGAACCTTAAATGCTTAAAACAGTATAAAAATCTCAAACCACTCTAAAAAGTATTCTTACTAAGACGAGACCGGACAATAATATTTCAAATCAGGACTGTAGTCACCAAAATCCCTGTAAATGTGTTAAAAGATACGTTTGGAAAATTAAAAAAACCTCGAAATTAGTTAGCCTACCTATACGGTTCCAAAAATATTACTCGAAATGTCATTTTGGAGGTCTATTTTCGGTGGACACTAGCTATTTTAGGGGGCACAACGAGAACTAGAAGTATTGCTCAGTAATTTTGGGTTATTCTGCGTACATTCATAACACACACACACACACACACACACACACACACCAAAAATATATATATATATATATATATATATATATATATATATATATATATATATATATATATATATATATATATATATATATATATATATATATATATATATATATATATATTTTTTTGGCTGATTCTAAAAAAATAGAAATTGATGTCCTTAATGATTTGGGCGGGGATCGTCAGTTATATATAAAAAATTTTTTTTAATGAAACTATTTAAAATGGTTTTATCAAATCACGAAAAAAATCCCTTTTTATCTGATTTTTAAAAAAAACTTTAAAAAAGTACCTAAAAGCTTCCCTCACTATGTCCCAACTGTTAAATTCAAATGGAATTTTAAACTTAAAAAAATTTTTTTAGAAATTTTTTTTATATTTTTTTTAATTTATATTTTGATAGTTTGGGGCTGTAAAAAAAGTTTAAATTTTTTTAAAAAAATTAAGGGGAAGTATTATTAAATATTTTTAAAAAAATTTGTCCTTAAAAAACCTGTCATTCCTCACCGTTTAAACAGCGTAATTTAAAATTTGAAACTTTCCGAACCCGGTTTTTTTTTTTTTAGAAGTTAACAAAACTGGTAGTGACCTCATACCCAAAATTAAAGGGTTTGGGAAAAAAAATGTCCGGAAAAACAATTTTAATAATATTTTTTTTTAATATTACATTTTTAATAATCATTCCCCCCGTCATTTTTAAAAAGGTATCCACTTATTTATACATATTTGTATATGTTTCCGGTAGTACTAAAAATTTACGGCCAGGTTATGTTGCCAGTTAATGACAATTTTTCGTTTCGTCATTCCCTCAAATTTTTTTTTGGGGGGAAAAGATCAAGGGGAAAAGATGTATTTCCATAAATAACCTAACTTTAGATATATAATCGCCAATCGCATTTGTGGAAACTTTACGCTATGTCCATTAAAGAAACAATTGGGGTTATCTAGCTGGGGGGGGGGGATTAAAAACTTTAATAGATCATAATTAATTTTATTTTTTCGAATATATTTTATATACTAAATTCTTTTTTTTTCGTTATATATATATATATATATATATATATATATATATATATATATATATATATATATATATATATATATATATATATATATATATATATATATTATATATATATATATATATATTATATATATATATATATTTATTTTATTAAAAAAAATTTTTTTTTGGGGTTTTTAAAAAAAAATTTGTATATAATTTAATTTTTAAATTTTTAGCTCCACATCTGCGTAAAGCCATTAACAACTTTTTCTTTGAGGTTCCCAGGTAATCCAAAACATTTTTTTAATATATTTTTTTTGGGGGCTAAACCCCGTATAAAAATTATTAGTTTTTTTAAAATATACATAAATATAAAAACTATTAAATTTTTTTTTAATTCTAAAATAATCAATATAAAATATTATATTAATTTTTAAGTTTTTTTGAAAAAAGGTTTGGTTTTGGGATTTATAAAAAATTTCCCCAATAGACCTACTACTAAAATTTTGTTTTAATATATTTAAAAAAAAATTTTTTCAGCCATTTCTTTTTTAAACCTTTTTTTTTTTTATTTTCTACGCCCCCTTTAAAATGCGAAAAAAAATTTGGGGGAGGGATTAGAACACTCCACGGTGTACTTTATTTTTAAAAATCCCATTAGAAAAAAAAAAAAATATAAATTCATCCATCACATAAAAACGACTTACCGGGTTTAACTTTATTGCATAGGTTGCTATGGGGAAAAAAAAAAGATTTTTTTCCCTTTGATTTTCCAAATGTCAGATTTGCGTCCTTGTTTTGCTTTTTTTTGGATTATTTTAAGAATTTTCTTATTTTTGCGGGGGAAAACATTTAAAAAAATTGTGTAAGTGTGTCGGAATTCAGGTTGTCTTATTTTAACAATGGTAAAGAATAATTTTTTTAAAATGCTCAGCCGTTTTTTATTATGAAGGTCAGTATGTATTTTTAATAAATATATAATATATTTTTTTGTTCTAGGCCATGTAAATAATGGCAAGAGGTACAAAATCAACCGTTTAAAAAACCAAACAAAAAAAAAAAAGGGTATGACAGGAAGCGAAAAAAAAAAAAATGAAAAGTTCTCCTGACAGTTTAAAAAACTTAAAAAAAAAAGGAGAGACTTAATTTTTTAAAAAAAAAATTATCACGATTGATGGATAAGACACCAGCTACCAGTTTAGGTTCATTGGAAAAACCCCTGACTTGCTAAAAGGTAAAAGAACGACAAAGGCAAAAATTTTAAAAGAAATCGACGAGAATATTGTCCCCCAAAAAAAATAGCGAAATTAAAAAAATTTTTTAAAAAAGAAGCAGTTGAAAGAAAAGAAAAATATCGTAAGAAATACATGAGAATAAATAAAAAAAAAAAACCTTTTTTCCCGAAGAGAGGTCAAATCACTTCCAAGAAATACAAAGACCTGAAATTTTTAAAAAAAGAAACTAATTTTTCTGAAATAATAACCAAACAATTACCCGAATTTTTTTGCCTAATTGAAGACTCATGCAAAAAAACAAGCATACAAAAAAATTTTTAAAATTTAGATTCTTTAAAAAAAAAAAACCAATGCATTATTAAAACCCCCTTTTTTAAAAGTCAAAATAACAAAAAGGGTAATCAGGAAAATTAAAATTAAAAGTATTAAAATAAAGGGGTATTATAGATTTCGGGGAAAAAAAGATGAAAACTCTAAATGTGTGGGGGGAAAAAAGGGATTTTCTTAGATTAGGAAAATTAGTTAAGCAAAAGCGTCTACTAATGATAATATGCAATTTGAAAAAAAATTTTTGAACTCCATTATTTAAAAAAATCAGTTTGTCTACATTTTGCAAGTACAGACCTTTTTTGGAATTCTTGGGAAAACCAAAAAAGAACGAGACACTTGTAAATGCGTCGTTCACGTAAATGGGAGCTAATTTTCTAAGCTATATGAAAATAAAGTATTTTTACACAATACTATACCAAGATTGCTAACAGATATAACTTTTAATATTTATTGTACTAAATGTCTATTTAGAGAATGTGCCCCCTTTTAAAACAAGAATTCGGGAATATAATCTTACAAAACAAAAAAAAAACTGTTATTTATCGACAATGGATGAAAGGAAAAATTCAACGTATAAAATAATGGGGAAATAAAAAAAAAGGGGGTAAGCCTAAAAAAAAAAGAAATAAATATTACTTTGAAAGAACTAGTTTTAGTATTTGAAGAGAAATAAAATCATTTTTGCTACAGGGGGGGGAAATATTGCACATCGAAATTAAAAAGGGGATGACAGAGTTGAAAAAAAATTTTCAACAAGTGAGGTACTAATCCCCATTGATTTTAAATGAAAATTACTGCTGTAAATAGGGGAAAAAGAAATTCAAGCAGTTCACTTCGGGGGGGTAGGCAGAAAATTCTCTCCATACTGGTGTATTTTTAAAAAAACCCCCAAAAAATACTGTTAAAGCACAATTTTTTTTGGGGGGTTTTCCCAAAAAATAATGGGAAAGACTCAATTGCATTTTGGGGGGTCACCTTTGAATATTGATTGGCTTAAAAAAAAAAAACCCAACATCCGTACTGTACACATTCTGAGTGACAGTCCGTTAACCAGTAGAAAAACAAAATTATGTTCCCTAGTTTCTCACCCAAAAATATTTTTGGGGAAAAAAAAGGTTTTTCTTGGAACTATTCGGGGAAACCCACATGGAAAAAGGGGCGCCAGAGGGGTTTTGAAACCAAAAAGGGTCTGCTGACCAACCCCAAAACAAAAAGGGGGGGGTATTACAGATTTAAATCTGTTAAAACATTTTTCAAAAAATGTCCCTCAATAATGCTTATTAAAGTAAATACAGCAGAAATTAAAAACTTTTTATAACTTAATAAAAAAATCTGATGTTTCTACTTTTCGTGGCACTCCCAAAAAAAAAGGCAATTTTTTTTTTCAAATAATGTGCTTGAGTTCAGAACTTTTTTCTTGCTTCATTTTTTAAAAAAATGCCAACATTTTCATCTAGGGTATTACAAAATTTCCGACACAGCAAAAACCCCTAAAATCCAATTTTTAACGCGGGGGGAAAAAAGGGGAAAAAAAAAAAAAAAGACAAAGATGTTCTCAAAATTAAAAACCAAAACGGCCCCCATTTCATAAAATTTAGAATTGGGATATTTATTTTATTTAAATTAGGGGGTTTTTTTTTTAGAATAAACCTTAGTACACTAAGACTAAATTTTTTTAGATTCTTAAAATTTTTTTTTTTGATGATAATTTTGATTCTGATCTGGAGATTCTAGACTGATCTAATAATAAAAAATATATTTGGAAATTTTTTAAAAAGGGGAAAAATTTAAAAAGGGATTTTAATATTAATAACAATAAAAAATTTTAAAAAAAAGTTACTTATTGTTTAATTTTTTTTATCAGTGCATCCTAAATTTCACGTAACTGCAGTTAATTTTCATTGTTAATGTAGATTAAAAAAAAAAAATATTTTTTATTTAATTGAATGTAATTTTTATTTTTTGGCCCCCCGTTTTTATTGTGACTACCTTTTCTTTTTTATATATATATATATATATATATATATATATATATATATATATATATATATATATATATATATATATATAAAAATATATAAATATATATATATATATATATATATATATATATATATATATATATATATATATATATATATACACAAAAAATATATATATATATATATATATATATATATATATATATATATATATATATATATATATATATATATATATATATATATATATTAAAGGAAAAATTACTAGAAAAAAAAAGTTTAAAATTAAAAAGGGCTCTCATACCAATTTTTAAAAAAATTTTTAATTTTTGATGAAAATAATTTGAAATTAATTAATTTTTAAAATTTTAAAAAATCAAATTTTATAGTAGGCGTTTAGTGACAAACTTTTTGACACTTTGCTTTTTTTTAGCCATATCTTCAGCTTTAAATGCAAAAATTTGATAAAATTGATATTAAAATTTAAATTGATATTAAAATAAATTTAATCACAAATAAATAAAAATAGGCCAATTTTTTTTTTAAAATTTTGGGGGTTTTTTTACAATTTTTTTTAAAAAAAACCTTTTTTTCCCAAAATTAAACCCTATCTTTTTTTTAAAAAAAAATCTTGTGCCATTTTAAGTTTTTTTTTTTTTTTTAACACCCGGGGGAAAATATGTTAAATATTTCATCCCAATCTCACTTTTTTAAAAAAAACAAATTTTTTTTTTTAAAAATTTTTTTTTCCGGGGTTTATATAATATATATATATATATATATATATATATATATATATATATATATATATATATATATATATATATATATATATATATATATATATATATATATAAAAAATATTGTTTTTCTAAAAAATACTTTTATTTTCTAAATTAAATTTTTTAGAAATTTTTTCGCTTCTTTGCACTGCATAAGCACTTTTAAGTGATTTTGTTTTAGTATAAAATATGTTTTTATTACTTTTAGTTAACGACCCTACAGAGTCCCATTTTTCTCTGGCGCAGTTATTTTAAAACAAATACAATTTGTTTGTTAAATTTAACCAGATGTTATAATTTATATGACCAATATAAAATAATTTAAAAAATTTTATATTTTGATTTAAAAGTTTAAAAAACAGAAATTTTCATAGCATTTATTTGTTCGCATAAAGTCTTTTGATAATTGGGAAATCCAAGACTTTGATTTAATATAAGGCCAACCATGTTGCCTTTTTTTTAACAAACTTCACCGATTTCCAACTTTTAGTTTAGTCGAGAGGTAGGTTTCCTGCGAAAAAAAGTTAAAAAACTTTAAACAATATGAGCGATATCTTATTTGACGCGGAATGCAAGTCTAAGAAAGAGGTTCTGAGAATTTCTTATGCCAATAAAAATTGCAATTATTATTAACAAAAAACTAATTAAAAAAAAGTCATTTTGATTTTTAATGATAACTATAAGAGATGGTAGCATTTGCCAAAAAGATCCTTGAAGAAAAAAAAACTTTCGATAGAAAAGTCCCAACTCTGGGAGTTCTATCTCTTATATTTTACATTTTAATTTAACGCTGAAAATTGGCCTCCGCGCGACGTTTTTGGTTGCGCGCTTGTCGTTAAAACCGAGTACGTCACACTAATTTTTTTGGGGTATGAAATATTAATAAACAATTTTTAAAAATCTGGTGTATTTAAAACACTTTAAAAAATTTATTTCCGTTGAAAATTTAACTTAAATTAAGTTTTTCATTAAGTTAGACGATTGAGAATTAACAAAATTGTTTTAAACTTTCTTTCTTATTGTACTTAAAAAAAAAACGCTTAAATATTTGTCGTATAAATTTTTCGCTTCGTGGAGCCCTTCTTATATACATACTTAACAAGATAACAACAATTCCGCTATCACTTATCGTTTTTAAGTTATCATTAAAAATCGAAATGTTTTTTTTTATTTCGTTTTTTGTTAATAACAAATGCAATTTTTATTGGTAGAAAAATCCTCAAGGCGCCTTTCTCAGATTTGCATTTCGCGTGGAATGAGCTATAGCTCATATTTTTCGAAGCCTTTTAACTATTTTTCGCATACTATTTAAGTTTAGGATTGGTTACTTTTTTCCTGTTAGATGTATGTCTGTTATGGTAAATGCTTACTCTATATAAATTTACACTACAAACAAAAATATCCATTGCATTTTAGTTTACAATGTGCCATATCTATCGATGTTGATCAAATTTTATTTTTAAACAAATATTTTAATAAGTCTTTAATAATTTAGCCAATTTCCCAAACAAGTTTTATTTTTAAATTTTAAAAAGCTTTCAACGCCATTTAAATAAAAAGGATAAAAATATTGTTAAAGAGTTGACAGCAACTCCCAAATCGTTTAAATTACGGTAAAGTTTCGGTGGATCCGTCTAAAAAAAGGGTGAAAAAAGGGGTAAAATCCCGCAAAAATCAGCCGTTTACCGCAACAGTTTATACCCCTGGTAATTTATAACAAAACAATGAGTACAGAGTCGGGTTAAAATTTCAAAATGGTTATTTAAATTGTATGCAGTGGCGTGAGTTGTAAAGAAACGTCGACCCTTAAGGAAATTTTATTTAATTATTACAATAATCTGTTACTTCAGTTATTATTTAGTTTTTGTGCAAAAAAACATGCGCAAACTACCTTTTTTAGTGCTCCATTCATTTAGAGGGACACTATGCTTTAATTAGTTTATAATTAAGTATTTTTATTTTTTTCTTTATAAACGGCATTTAATAAATATAATAATTAAGTCTTACATGTCACAACTATTAGTAGTTATTAATTTTTATTTATTTTTTTAAAGAAATTTGCCGATGCAAGTGAATTATTTCACATAAAATGAAAATACATACAGACAAACACAAGTTTTTTTTTAATAAAACATCTATGTATTGTTCTAAAAAATTATGGGTTTAAGATGGTAGTTCATATTCTTTATAATTTAGGAAATACTAAAATATTAAATTATTACACTTTATTATTTAATAGCTGCAACATAAATCTATCAAGTACGAAAATTAATGCATTTCTGCATGAGACTGCTGTAAATCAAAGGATAAAGCAAATTTGAGCAAGCAAGCAAAAAGTACCTACTGGAAGAATAAAAAACTATTTTAATATCAAGTATGTGTGCAGTATTGTATGCTTGGGGAGTCAGGGGTCCCCCCTCCCGCCACTCTTTAAAAGAATAATTTTATAAAAAAAATAATTTTTTACCTACATCATTTAATTACATTTTTAAATAGAACAATTAGATCTTTCCACCCTTTCTGGGCAATATACACGCACTGTATGGAAAAAACCTTTGGCGAACAAAAAAATGTATATAGACTCCCTTAGAGAAAATACCTTTTAAATGTTTGTCTTAATTTTAAAAATGGTATTTTAAATCCCTATAAAATAGGTTAAAAAATCAATGAGGCAATTTAATTGGACAGTAGGACCTATACTCTTCATTCTAAAAAAGATCCTGACCTCCAAATCCAAGCTTTCAAAAATGTTCCCTAAAATACAAGTTTCTAAAATTGATAAACCTGCAAGATTAGTCAAAACTTCGCATATTTAAAAACGAAATTATCTTTTTTTCCAACAGTTGCTCCAGTTTCTCATATAATGTCCGAAATCATATTTAACATTCAGCAGATAAAGTGCATTCTTTTTGTTATAAAACTCAAGAAATCCTCCAGGCGGAACAGCATATCGGCAACGGTATTAAAAGATATGTTTCTAAAATTACACTTCTTCTTACCAGCCTTTTTTTGGATTTCTTGTGACCGGGGGGAGTTTTTTTATTTTTATCTTTTTAAAGTTTTATTTCCGCGCCCCCTTCTTTTTTTTCAAATTTTTGTTTCTAGACTTGGGTTTGGAAAAAACCTAATTTGGGGGGCAGTCTTTTTTTCCTCTTCAAAAATCCTCAAAAATCTTTTAAAAATAAATGGTTTAATTAAAAACCTAATTTTTATTTTTTCCCCGGTACTTAAGTACTTAAGCTTTATTCTTTCGTAGACCGTCCCAAGATAAAAAAAACCTTATTGCCCCTATTTTTTTTTACAAGAATAGCTACTTTTTCTAGCCCATCAGAAATATCCAGATTTTATTATTACCATGGCAACATACAAAACTTTTCGAAATAATAATCGTGCACAAATTTCTGGCAAAATCACAGTGAAAATTTTTTGACATTGGAAATGTTAAAATATTAACTTGAGGTTAAAATTAGTGTACTTCTTGCTTCCAAATACTCACTTTGTAGTTTTTAGTGTTATCAGGGGTTAAATAGTGAACTTTTTTTTCATAACTTTTTAAGTTTTATTTCTATAACGAAACAATTTGCAGGAATCGCAATACCTATTTTAACTGCATTGAAAGCAAGCAAGTATTGCAGGATTATGAGCTGCACCTGACTTGTTATTACTCACAGCTGACTACTATGTTAATTTTAACTGATTGAAAATTACAAATAACATATTTAAAATTATATTTCAAGAAAACTTCTTACCGAATATCCTTTGCGCTTAAATTACAGAAAATTTTTTATAAGCCCTAAATATTTAATTTATTTAAAAAACTTGTGGCAAAATTTTGTAAATAATTTATTTAAATAAGCCTAACTTTTTGATAATTTTACTTGTTTTATCTTATTAATTCCTTCTGATACAATCATGTTTTAATAAAAATATTTAAATTGGTAAGGCACTTCTTTAAAATTCAACAAGCATATAATGATGATTATGACACTATATAGGAGTATACTTTTTCCATGACTGGTCAAATAATTTAAGTTTATATTAACCAAATTTATAATTTTTAAATTAGCAAATTTAAAGAAGTAACAATGAATAAGTCGAAAAACGTTTTGCCAGTTCAAATTAAAATTAACTGATACAGCGTTCTGACGATTGATTTTTATCTAGTACGTATGAAATAGTTTGCAAATTGGGCGCGGTTAACTTTTTGTATAATTTTAGAAAAGAATGGAACCAGAAAATAATAAAGTAATTATTTACTAGTAAATAATAGATATTGTTATTATTATTTAGTAAACCCATGTATAATAAACAAATAATATATTATTCATAAATAATAGCTATTTAATAAACAAAGGTATTCAAAAGGGCGATTTATGATCGAGGCCATTTAATTATAAGGGTTGTGATCATTAATCGTCAATTTATGTCCGAGGTAGTTATAATATTTTTCCAGCAATCATTTCGTTGTTAAATTTTAAATCTCATATTTTTTGGTATATTTTCGTTGGGATATTTGCTAGAAAACGGGGCACTTCGCTATAGCTAGCTTTTACCTGGGACCAGGGCATGATAATTATTTTTTATATCTTTTCGAAAATTATAAATATACCAGTCAAATAAACTAATATGTCATTTATAACAAAACCTCATAAACAGTAAAAAATATTTCAGAATTTCTTAAGTTTTTAAAGAAAAATTTCTAAATTTTCATTTTATTTTTCTTTTAATTTTACCTTGACAACGGTGGCCGACTTGCCACCGAAACGTAGATTAGTTTTCTTGATTTTGTGGGTTTTTTTAGGAGGTGGTTTTCTCTTTTTTGTTACGGGCGATCAGCAAGTTGTATGGTTCAATAGGGCTGAGCAGGCTCAGCTCTCTATACCCCGGGACCTGAACCAAAGTGGTCCCATTTTCTAGCAAATTTTAAGGCAAGTACTTCCAATAAAAATATACCAAAACATAAATTCGCCACAAAATTATAGAAAATATTTACAAATCAAATTTTTTTATATTTTATTTCGAAATATTTCGTTGTTAGGCGACCAACATTACAAATGTTATAATGTTTATAATTGAATGACAAGATTATCTTAGGTGTAAAGCACAAATAAATAAGAAACAACAATTTAGAATTTAAAATTATAATCAGTAAGCTACCTAACTATAATATTGGCTTGGTAATTAATTTTCTAAATTGTAATTGCTTTATAAGTAACAAATGAGAACACAATTTTTACTTTGTTTACTATCACTATAGGATTGTCCGAAAACTTCAAACTAGTAGTTTGAAGTTTTCAGTTTGATAATGTAGTAGTACTACGAAACTGCAGTCACTGTTTTATAAATTAATTAATATAGTGATAGTAAACAAAGTAAAACGGTGGTTCTCATTTACTTTGTTAAAAATGAACTATCACAAAGTAGCAGACACCTCAATTAGCTTTAAGGTTTGTTTCAACCCCTCAAAAACCCGGTTATGGTACGCGCAATCTCAGTCAAATAAACAACCCTGGTTTATTTGACTAGGCTTTCTCGTGACCGTGCCTAAAATTTTTTTTTAGGGTTGGAACCAACCATTTGTCTTCCTTATTGCAATCATCTCGCTTCATGTAAAAAATATTACTACTGATTGTGCTTTTTCGATATGTGTCCTTTCTTGATTGACATTTATTAATTTTATTGAGTCTAAATTGTCTGGACTATCGTGACTAGTGAACATACCAGCAATATTGAAATTTAATGATGAATCTAGCTAATAAAACCTAGACATTATATGATTACCTCCATATAACAACTATACTATAATTATTTTTGCTTGAGAAAAACATTAATAAAAAATGTATTACATTGGTTTAAAAATTCAACAACAAAAAATGTACTTTATTGGTTTAGAAAGGCGGTAACCATGGTTACTTACTAGGTGTGTCTCTTAACCGAAAATGACCAGATTATAGGTATGTCACTTATCCAACAGATTGTGTACAGCTAACTTGTGCTACAGGAGTAGTATCAATAGAATATGATTGATCTTCGAATTTTATTTTTGACATCGTTTTGCAGAATTTATCTATAAATATTTCTGAAATATTTATTTTTAATTAAATATATTTTTATTTACTCCTATTATAGTAAAGCTATACGGGGTGTTCGGAAATTACAATAAAAAATTTTAAGGTATGATTCTACATAAAAGGATATGAAAAAAAGTTCATATTAACATAGGTCCGGAAATGCTTCCAGAGGGAGCTACGGGCCCTTGAAGGTGGTGTCATAAAAGTGGTTTTTATTTAATTTATTAGGATCCACTTACAATACAGAAATTAACGTCTACGTATAAGTTAAAGTGTTTCTTTAAACATTTTTACACCCTTACAAAAAGTCGTATAGTGTAGTTTATATCGAGAGAGATAAAACGGACTTAAAAGGACGACTGCATGCATCTGAACATTAAAGTCCGTTTATCTTAAAAACCGTCGACTATACGACTTTATACCAAGGCAACCGTTTTCACGTAAAAATGTTCAAAAAAACATTTATTTTAAAGATGTCGAAAATACACTCGGCGAAAAAAATATGACCATAAATAACTAACGACCCCTTTGCTCCCACGCCACTGGTTGCAATATGGGTCACCTGATATTTTCAAAAAGTGAACTCTAATCACTCTACCTTTTACGTAGGAGTTAATTTCTGTATTGTAATTGGATCCCAATAAATTAAATAAAAACCACTTTTATGAAACCATCTTCAAGGGCCTGTAGCTTCCTCTGGAAGCATTTCCGGACCCATGTTAATATGAATCCTTACCTTTTTTATAGAATCATACCCGAAATTTTATCGTCGTCGGATCCTGTATATATTTTTACTATTAGTAAGGTCCACCGTCCTTAACTTATAGCAAATGCATCGTCAAAATTCAACGTCTAGGCAGGGAAATCAAAATTTACCAGATAGAACGTCCATGGCGCTTTTCTTCTCTTTGGGCTGGCCCTGGGCTGTGGGAGAAATACAGTGCTTTTTTCTAATATTCAAAAAGTACTCAAGAGTTACACCCGTCAAGTTAATGGGTCGCTCAAAAAGTTGTACCAGGGAAGTTTTTAAAAACATCACTATTTTGACCTCTAAATAACCTTAAAATCTCGTTTTCCTGGCGTGATGGGAAAAAACTGACCCCGAATTTGAATATAGGACGCCGAAATACCTAGAAAAACCATGGTCCGTCAAACAGTCAGCACTATAGCGCTTTCTTTTATTTAAAGGATTTCTTTTTAGAAATTAAATCCAGAATTTAAATTAAATCCATGTTAAAAAATGCAGCTATTTGTAGAGATCTTAAGAAACGTTCGTTTATTCAATTGTCGGTCGTGGTTAAAAAATTTCTAATCCTATGTTCGTGGCGCCCCTTAAGTTATGGCGCCCAAACAGCCCATAGGGTTAGTATGGCCCTGTAACAACTATACTATAATTATTTGTGATTGAGAAAAACACCTTAATAAAGATAGTAACCATAGTTACGACCACACAAAATGATTAAAAATTGTTGTTTTTCCTGAAATAAAATGTTCCATGAATATTTAGTTGCACGTACTATAATCGTTATTTATTAGAAAATTATGAATACATAGGAGCTATTGATGAATTTCAGTATAATTTATTAATACTTATAAATAAAAGATCGCCGAAAATGTTATTTATAAATCAGTATTTGTATAGTTATAGTATTTTTCAAGATATAAGAAATTGACTATAAGTCTTGACTGCTTCTAAATGCAGTAAAACCCTCGAATTTAGTATTTATGGTACTATTAGGGTAGGCTGATTTTATTATCGCACCCGTCCGTACAGGGTCGTACTTCTACGGAATATTATATAAGTATTCATGATATCTCATTCGCGGATATCTTATTGCGGACCTGAACTATTCTCACCCCTATTGGCATGGCCATAAAGGACCGATTTCGAGGATTTTTATTGGAATCAGATTTAATCTATATGTCTAGTCATTTTCTTATACCTTGAAAAATACTATACCTACGACCTACCTGTTCCGAGCTGACATCTGTTGGTACACCGACGGCTCCAAAACCAAGGACGGTGTTGGAGTTGAATTTATGGACAGAGGCCGAGGGAGTTCTCCTTCAGCCCGGGCACTCTGCAACCAGAATATTTAAGCGGAGGTATTTGCTATTGAGATGTGTGCTAGATCGCTGCTTGATCGGCACTAAACGCGTAGACAATTAAAATATTCTCCGACAGTCACAGCTCTTAAGGCTCTTTAGCCTGGTGCAATTTGAAAACCATCTGGAATTGCAAGGATGCGCTGACCAAAAGTGGGTCAAAACAACAAGGTTACATTACTGTGGATATTCCTGGACACACCGGCCTAGAGTGGCTGGCCGACCTGGCAGATCTCCTGCCAAAAGGGGGGCGGAGACAAAATTCACAGGGCCGGAACCGGTCATGGTATATCTTATGAAAAAGGAAACAGTTCATATCAGCTTGACACAAAGAGAAAATCTTCGGTACTGGCATGGACTTCCGGGTCTTTTGGGCACTCGAAAGTCCCACCGAACCAACAATGTACCGTCAAACTACTGGAGCAATCAAAGGGTTTAAAATCTAGTGGGACTGTACACGGGAACTGCAAATTATTTCCACATGCACAAGATCGGCCTAGCGGAAGACGCCGAGTGCCCATGTGCATGGGGGGGGATGAATCGGCAGAACACATAGTGCTGTGCCAGAATGGCAGACTAGATTCGCAATCTCGGCAATGACACCTTGTTACCCGGGGAGGTAAAGATCTCTCCAACAGGATCATCAGATTATTAGAATGTGGACCTGGTGGGAAATATAAAAGGTGTGAGCACAATAGACAACGTCGCGGTGAAGGGTGTTATACCCATCACTTTTAATACCTACCTATATATTTTTAAAACGAGCCTAAAAAAAATAAAATTTATCCTTTAAAAATATATAAAAAGTGTGATTTGGACTAATTTTAAACCTCCTGCCCCATTTTTGGGCCCCGTAGTGTTTCGAAAAGGGCGGTCTAAAATTTTGGTTAAAAACAATCTTGGAAATTTTATGATAACTTAATATTTATACTGACTTAATACACGCCCTTCTGTTTGTAATAAATTTTATTATTACAGGAATTATCTAGTGGCCTGTTTCAACGTTAAAAATTTGGATTAAGAGCTAAACAACTGTAAATGCTGTTTCAAACATTTTTTTCTCTAAGCTATTGTGATTTAATGTTTTATTACAAAAAGTTATTAAAAGGGTTTAAAAAGCTAATTGGTAATAACTAAAGGGTTTTGGAAAGAAAAACATTCTATGGAAAAGATCTAAATATAAATAAGTGGTAATATTACAAACAGCGTTCATATAGCATGACACGTAAAAAGATAGGACTAGTTAATTCTTGGCATTTTGGATATTATATAACCCAATTTTTTAATTTTCTTATGTGATATTTCCGTTGCATAATTAACTCGACAAATAAAAATTTTAAAGGCACACCAATTTTCTAGTTTGAAAAATGTATTATTTATCTATGAAAAAACAAAGAACAATATTTTAAAATTTAAAAAGCTAGTACATCCGATTACCTATTAAAAAAAAATATGCCTAGTTATAATAACACTAAAATCTTGGACTTTCATTGTTTTAATTTGTTATTTGTTTCACAACTTTGGTTAGGAATGCATTTCAACGTTTTAAGAATAACCAAAATATGAAAACTAACTTATTACATCCCTTGTTCCAAAAATTGGACGACTTTACGGTTTGCAACCCGCCATATATTTGAAATATCGATGCTAGGCTTGTAAATAATTTTTTTTTACAATTATTAAGCTTTAAATTTCTTTTCTTAGTGTGGTTTTATAAATAGTTTTGATTCCACATTATAATCGGGGTGCTTTTGAAAAAGTAAAACTAGGCAAATCCAACAACAAAATTTTCAATTTAATCTTTCTAAAACCAATACATAGCATCTTGCTTTGGGAAAGGTGGACCGGGCCACTTAAACTGTGACAGGACTAGAGCTTAAACTGCTTGCGATGTAAAAGCTAGCAGAGTAAAAAACAGCTATTTTTTTATTACACTTTGTATTTAAAAAGTTTATAAATAATTTCTAATATGGCATTTCGTCGGCCATTTGTCTTAGTTAAGCTATTTTAATAGGGTTACGGTTCATAAACAGCGCAGATTTATCATTTATGGCCATAAATTATAACATAAGCTGATAAATATTTCCGAAATATTTGTATTTATTGAAGCAGCTTTTACAATACAATACATAACAAATGACTAGAAATAAAACATAAATTTAAAATAATCACAATTTCTTTTGTTTTACTGTTCTAAACATTTGTAACACTTTTTAAAGCTTTTTTTCTTAAATTCCTTATTAACATTAAAAAGTGTGTTTCAACAAATATGGTATCTTTTCCAAATTTCTTTGGTTGCTACTTTTAAAATGTTAAAACCAATTATTAGTAACCCTAACTATTACTTTTCTCAAAAACAATATTTCAAGATTATAAACAAAGTTGTGTCCGTCAAAAATGACACTACTTAAAAATGACATAATAAAATATTATTTGTCAAAACGGCGTATGTAAAAATGACATTCGTCTAAAAGACATATAGCAAAAATGATATCTGGGAAAATAACATTTGCTAAAAATTAAATTAATTGGATTTTTTTACATTCGACCCCTTAAAAACTTTCGGTTACTTGCGCTTATGAATTATACGATTTATTAGAGTTGAAAAAATGACCTTAACCTATACTTAAGAAACCGAAGCTAGAAAATTGCACTCAAAAAATTTTGGTCTAACCTTATTTTCATTATAACTCACTTAATTTTTATGATATAAAGGGTGTCCGGAAACAACTTCAGGAAACTTAAGGAAGTGATTCTACATTGAAAAAAATGCTAGTAAGTTAAAGAATAAAATAAATATGCCAAAAAAATTTAACAATAAATGATATTTTACATCCCTGTTTCTTGGTAATGGTGGAGATTTCGACATTTTCTTACATTACTTACTAGCATTTTATTTAATGTAGAATCACTACCTTAAGTTTCCTGATGTTGTCTCCGGACACCCTGTATACTTTTTTTTAGGAAACGTCTTTGCTAATGCTTCAAAATAATTTTTATTTATTTGTTTTAAAAAATACGTAGATTTTGGGTTATTTGCCTTTAAAACTCTGAAATTTTGTGTTCGTTTTTATAATAAATATTTCTAAAATAACGAGCAAACTAAAATTAAAATTTTGAAAATAGCTAAGTTGTTACTAAAATCAATATAATAAATACACAAGTTAGCTCCAAAGTTAATTCCAAACTAGGGGGACTGTATACAGGCCCTGGAAAAAGTCGGCCACCCAGGTAACGAACAGGCCGACGACCTAGCCAAAAGAGAATCAGCCATGGAAATGATAGGCCCCGAGCCATTCTGTAAAATCTCGGCAGGCCTCTTTAAAGCATCTATTAAGAGCAAACACCAGGACAAGCAAAGCAGTTCATTAAGACCTGCTCGACCAAGTTTACCTCGGACCTACTGAGCCACAGTCGTAAGGTCGTAAGGATAACGGTAGATCAACTAACAGGACATTGCAAACTGAACAAGCACCTGAAAAGAATAGGCCTGGTGGAGGATAGCCTGTGTAGGTTCTGCCAGGAGGCTGAAGAAATAGCCGTACATGTGTGGTGCCACTGCGAAGCACTATGTAGGCTTAGGTTTACTAGGCTTGGTGAGGAAAAGCCAAAACCGGCAAGATATATGGAGTGGCCAGTGTCAAGACTCTGGAGTCTAGTTAAGAAGACAGGCCTGGACAAGGTACTCTAAAGGACGATAGGAGAAATCACAGTAAATCTGGTAAGGTTGCAGTGGTGGAGGTCATTTTTGCCATCTCCGCTCAAATAATCTAATCTAATCTACTGAAATCAATAAAATAAATACACAAGTCAGCTTAAAGTATTAGCCATCCAAGTATAAAAATGTAGCCACAGTTTTAAAACTCAAGTCTTAAATTAAGCCTTATTTATTAAAGATCCTCTTTCATTACTGCAATGGCGCTTATAAAATACCCTCCATAAGTATAACACGTATACAACGTTTGTCTCATTATGCTCGAGAGCTATAGCCAACAGACAAACCGACAGACAAACGGACTCATGGAGTGATAGAAATGGAGCAAACCATATGTTTTGTTGCCTAAATACTTCAAAAAGTAAACATTTGCGAAAGCCCTAAAGTCCAACTTTACCGTGATTACAATACTTGCCTCAGGACGTAGAAAGTAAAAAAAAAAAATAAACAAATATAGATATACAGGATTAAGACATTTTGTCTGTAAAACAACCTTGAACTTATAATTGACTCTCATCTACCTTCTATAAATTCATGGCAAAATATTCAGGTTCATAGAATAATTTCCGCCACTAAATTTTTCATTGTCTAGCTAACAAAATGATTTCCTTCGACATATATTACATTTCTAAACCCTAAAATAGGGCTAAACCTCAGGGCCAAAATCTTAAACGTCACGCTAGGAAATTAGAAGTAATCTGTTTGCTGTCATCTGTTTAATATGATAATATTTTATTTACCGGATTTGATGATTATTCAGACTAGCAAATTTAGCCGACGATTTGTCTTGGTTTATTTATCCTGACAGCGTTGTGGCTTTATTAAAGTCGCGAATTTGCCATTTATTGGTTTTGAATTATTGTTATGGCTGATAAATTGTAAACTATAAATAAAAAACACCCAGTATGGCAAGATCTAATATTGATTTGTGTGTTGACTTAGCATTGCTTAGATAGTAATTTAATCAAGATTACTAAACAGTAGACATTAGCAAGAACCTAGTATTTTATTATATTTTTTATAAAAATAAGATTTACACTTTTAATGGTACATATGCCTTTAAAAACATAATGATGATAGGATAAAAGAATAATTATAAATTTATATTCCTGTAGATCGTTTTAACGAAGCCTTAAAGTACAGTTAATAGAACTTATTTTTAATTATTACATACACTTAAATGGTAAAAAGGGAAAAAAGACAATATCTAAATTCGTAAAAAAAACGTAAAACTCCTATAATCATTTTGTATATGTTCAAGTCGAGATTTAAGTATTCTTGAGAAGTTATCTGATCCAAATGATTACTGATTTTTTGGTGTATTTCTTCAAAATATCTCTGTGTCTGGTTCCAAGTTAATAATTTTAATATTAACTGTTTAATGATGAAATAAATTATTTTCCTAAATTGGCTCATATTGCACATATTCAGAATACAATTTAATCTTTTTTGGTCTTGATGGTATATCTGCAAAAAATGTTAAAATGGTTCCAAGTTAATAATTTTAATATTAACTGTTTAATGATGAAATAAATTATTTTCCTAAATTGCCTCATATTGCACATATTCAGAATACAATTTATTCTTTTTTGGTCTTGATGGTATATCTGCAAAAAATGTTAAAATACTGTAGCCCTTAACTGTACCAGGTTTTTACACACATAATCAATTGCTGTATTGAGGCTTATTACTTTTTAGATCAGTAAAAAATTTCTATAGACAGACCTTTGCTCTCTTAATTTATTAAGTTTTAATGATCTTAGAAAAATATGAATCCCAACAACCTCTTCTAAAATATTTTAAAAATTCTTAAATGGCCAACTATTTCATTATTGTATTATTAATAATATTATTTCGGTTAATCAATATGGCTTTACAAAATATCCCAGCACAACTGTTTCCCTGTTTTAATGTCACATGATATAATTACGGCTATCAATAAAAAATTAAGCAGCATATTAGTGCTTTTAGACTTTTCGAAGTGTTTTGATATGCTGAATTACGAAGTACTGCTTGCCAAGTTATTATTATGGTTTTCGGGAATCATCGTTAAGTCTTGTTAAATCCTACTTTTTTAACCGATTTTAGAGAATTTGTTGCAATACTAATTTTTCTGAACAGGTTCAAGTTTTTTCTGGTGCGCCACAAGGTTTCACACTTGGACCCCTCCTCTTTAAAATTTAACTTCAAATATTTTGGGGTCAATAAAACATTGCAAGGCTTAGACCTACGCAGACGATAGACAAATCTATTTTTACATTCACCACTTACTTACAGGCATCAGATGTATTAAATGACGATTTGCGTTTCTTTAGTCAGCTGTCTATGTAGCATACCTTAAAATTTAAAATCTATCCTTTAGTTTTTTGGTACAAAGAACAGTATAAATTTTAAGTCAAAATATAAATAAAACATTTGACGAAGTATTTTTTTTTTGTTAGGTCTGCAATAAACTTGGCTTTTGTTTTGGCGTATATTTTTTCCACGGTACTCAGTTGGGTACATATAAAAAAATTCTGTGGTGGTGACATGTATCAAACGGCAACGGTACACCGTAAATGTAAAAAGTTTAAACACAGTTACCTGAATGGATTTTTGAATTTTAAATTATAAATGGCTCTTATCTCAGTAATTTGCCAAGCAGCTATCATGATAGGCAAGTTGATTCCCGTTTACCCGTTTTAGTATTGTATTTTTTGTATTACTTGATATATGTATTTTGTTTTGTTTGGTGGCAAAGTTTAACGGGTATATACTAAAGGCAACTTTGCATAAAGTATTTAAAAAATAATCGTTAAAGTTAACAAATCGGCGTAAAATAAAAAATTACTCATTTAAGTACACTGGATTTACTGAACATCGAACATAAATGGATCCTGATGACCATCAGGATATAAATCCAATTCAATTTTATGTAAAATGCTTTAAATAAAATAGATGTTCTTACTATTCCGCCAGATATTGACTATCAAACTGATAACGAGGATATTGATGATGATAATTTTCAGCCTGAGCTTTTGGCTGCTGACGTACCAGGTTAAAAAATGGATTTGTTAGCTTTTTAAAGAAACGTTGCTCAACATTACCTGGGATGCTTTAGAAAATATACACTTTCTTAAAAACGACCTTCTGGATCACTTCCAGCAACTGTTACAAGAGATAGACTTGGTCATTTTCCCAAAAAATTCTCCACAACTTATTTGCCGGGTACAAAGTGCGAAGTAACGCTTTGTCTGGAACGTGAATGTTTCATAAAGTTTCAATGTTTCATAACTTATTTTTGATATCGTATGAACCCACTGTACTCATCTAAGTACAGGCATTTTTTTTTCTTAGCTGCATATTTTTTTGAAAAACTAAACTGTTTCATCTTATTTAATTTTATTTTAAACAGAAAAATTAAATAAATACGAAATTTCTTCAAAAAAATTCTTGGGATCAAATGGGTTAAGAGTGCATTTACGCTTAGGGGTCGGGCAAAAGGACGCGAAGACGGTGAACGTAGACTAACAAACTCCCACTACCACAATTTTCGTATAGTTGCATTAAAAATATTATATTTTATTTATACCTAAAGTCCAAAATTTCTGTCAGTGACTCATTTAATACCGGCCACCCAACCGACGAAGCGGCTGAATAAAAATCTAACACTAGTAAATGATATACTTTTCCGCTCAAATAACAGTGAACCGGCCAAAAGTTTCATCGTCACGTTGTCATAATTCGCGAAAATAAGTTACCAGCCAGCGATCGCACTTAAAATAGCACGCCAATATGTATTGAAATCATTGTTATCGAGAAGGCAATAAAAGTGGCAACACACATTCCTTAGTTTACAACTTGAACAGACGTGAAAATAAGCGTATCGACAGGGTTTTCGTTCTGTTCGATGATTTTATTTAGTTATTGATTATGGACAGATTTTGTAAATTTAAATTTTAATTGCAGGGTATTTTCTAAATATTATAAATTTCTAATAATTGTAGTATATAGATATTGTTTTGTGCCAATTTTATAATAGTTTATCTTATTTAGTGTATATAATTTTATATAAAGATTTAGTGTTGTTAAGTGCTTTTAATTCTGTAAACTGTGATTATTAACCAACCTTTAACTAGTTATCCGCCTACAAAAAAAAACTCAGTTAACGTTAAAAGAACGAATAATGGTTAAAAATGTTTCCATGGATTCGGGAACGAAATCCAGAACTAACCACTTTGGATGCTGCAGAGAAAATTAACTTTAACAAAGTTTTTTCGCGTACGGTATTCAGAGTTTTAAAAGGCAAAAAAATCAATATTAGTAATTATTCGGATACTGGAAAATGCGATTTTTTCGCTATTTTTTTGCACACTTTCTACTTTTCGATTGTTAAACATGAATCAGAAGCTGTTTTTTTGGCTGCCTCTTAGAGTATTTAAAAAAAATAATAATTGAATTGTTTAATTCCATTTTACGACATATTCCTTTAAATTCTGTCATTTGCACGAAAACATGTTTAAAAAACTCATACTATGTTAATATTTAAAAAAAACCACTTAAAAAGTAAGGAAAAAACCTTAATTTTCAATAAAAAGTAGGTAAAACGTTTACGTCCGAATTCAACTCGAAATTCTAAAAATGTTGACCTGTTACCAGGTTATAATAGTTTTTTTCTTTATGACATTTTTATAAGGTATGCGAACCTTGCTTCGCTCGACCCGCAATGTTTGATCAAAAATATTCTCGATATGGAAATCCTAAATATGGAACACGAAAGACCCGAAATAGTTATTGGATTCTACAAGCTGATGATCTCAGAGCTTTCGTGTTCCTTATATAGTGGATATTTTTGATGAAGGAATGCGTGTGAATATCGTATTTAATATTGAAATTGCAAGATCGGTGTTGAATTGGCAAGTCGGTGTAACTTGGATTGTCTATCGTTCTGCTTTTACATCTTTTTTAATTTATGTTAAGACTAAAATTTTATTATTTTTTTCATGTAGCAAAATAAAATCAGAGAAGGTAGAATTAAAGTAAAAAATGTATTTTTTTTGGAAAAACGTTGAAAAATCGCAAAAAAAACTCAAATTTGTGATCTATGACCTCAAAATGGGAGGTGTAAAATTAAAAAAAAATACATTTTCATTAATCCGAATAATACCAAAATAATATAGGCTTGTTACTAATTTAAAGGCTTGATGAAAATGTAAGAAAATAACTTTTGCTTGTAAAAAAATTTTCATGTTTTGACGAAATGATATCATTTATTTTCTAAAATGCATACGCCACTGGAATTGATTCCCCTGACCCCACACAACCCGGGGCACTCTAAAAGCGAGCGATGCGTCATTGACAGAAATTTTGGACTTGAAGTATAGATTCTTCCAAATTCGGTGTATCGATGCGATGCTATTTCCGATTGCAAGCCTGCAGGAGATAACGTTTTTCGGTAACTATTTTTTACTTAAATGACATAAATAATATACCATTTTAAAGGTAAGGAAATAATCTATGCCTCTGCTGTAACTGATTTTTGAAATATGAGTCAAGTCAAGAGAAAATAGTATCTAAACATAACGAATTTTGGGGTGACTTTCACTCAAGGAAATATTAAAAACTAAATTTAAATTTAAAAAACTATTACAGCAGAAGCCTAGATTTAAGTGTTGGCTTTCATATAGTTTTTAAAAATTATCGATAACTTATACCGTTTTTGAGAAAAAAATTATGCCCCGAACCCCAAATTGAATCCAATTTTTGCGGCGCGAATGGACTCTTAAGAGATCATACTTATTAATAGGGACCGGACATCGATAAAAAACCATTACAATTTCGAGCTTAAAATGATATAGAACATACCAAATAAAAATGCAATAAATAATTTAACTTCCTTTGGTATTTTACGGTTTTTATTTTGATATTTTTATTTGGTGTAATTTCTTGTAGAATAATACAAAAGACGTGGAAATAGTAAAAAATTTAAAAGAGTTTTCGCAACAACAAAAGAATTAAACTATGATATTTTATAATGCGTTTATATAAATTAAATAAAATAAATTAAAGTTAAAATAGACTTTTTGTGTATATAAATTTACAAATATTTGATTGCTCCTCTATTAGGGTTCATATTTATGCAATTAACCCCACAAACATAGTTTTGTTGGTGGTAATGCAACTCTCCAAGTGCAGTACGAAAACTCTCCGGGCAGATTTGTTGTGAACTCGTAAAAACCAGTTCCGTTACATCGGGTAAATCACAGGGTAAATCATATTATATTTGTGCCAAAATAATTAATATATAATATTTAAAAATAATATAATTATATTTAAACAGGTGTAAGTCGCTTAAAGGTAAATAAATAATGAGTACAAGTAAAAAAAAATGAAGTTGGAGTGGCTCCTTCCATATTCTACTTTTTTATTTGAAAGTGAAAGAGATGTTTTTTATCTTTGAACGGTCCACGACACTAATGACCGTGGGTATCATAAGTGTGGTGAGAGGGAGTTTGTTCACACGGGACTTAAATATTTGGAGACTGGAAGAAGAAAGAAAACCTTTTGCGCGTAGCAGTTTTCATAGTCTGGACACTCTAGGGATGAAGGAACTACGAAAGCAGGAAGTTTAGGGCCTCTCTAGTCAATCTGTAAAAGGATGCATAAAAGTTGCACCAAGTGTTGCTCCGTTGGGAGCTGCCAGAGGAGGTATTATACTGGAACTCCTCTAAGCATAAGCCGTGAAATTGCGCATTAACCTACGCTTGGTTTTCAAATCAGGCTTATTGACTGGCTTAAGAAAATGGTGCAGTTGGAGTTTGGTGCAGAATTTGTAATTCTGAATTTATTTGTACGAAACAATATTAAATTGAGCGACATGTTAAAGGTAAAAACAAAATTTAGATAATATGCAAAGTTTTTCGGGGGCATCCAAGTCTACAGAACGGGAACATTATGTATCAAACGCAGACTTCTGCATGGTTTTGTGTAAATATTTTATTGCAGCTGATATTCTTCTTCATAAAATAAATTATCGGTCCACGAGGACATTTTTCGAAAAAATACTACCACAGAAAAGTACCATACGAATTAACTCTGCATAAAACTATGTTGATAAGGTCTATTATAAAATAAAAACTATGGACAAAATACGACACAATCTGGAAGGAAAAAGGTTATGGTTTAGTGTCGATGAAACCACTGATATAAAGTGAAGATATGTTGCTAATATTATAGTTGCAACTTTAAGTTATCACGAACCTGGAAACTTATATTTAATTAACGGTAAATTTCTTTCTCAAATCAATAGTGGGACAATAACAAAAATTTGTAGTAGAAAGTATTACTTTACTACCGACAGTCACTAGTATTTAGGAAAGTGGCGTTTTATTTCTTTTGGATAGTGCTGCATATATGCTAAATGCAGGAGGACAATTAAAAGAACATTTCCCCAAATTGCTTAATATGACATGTTTAGCTCATGCCCTACATAGAATATGCGAAATGGTACGTAACTTTTATCCACTTATTGATACTTTAGTTATCGAGATAAAAAAGTTTTTCTTAAGTCACCTGCGCGTATTACGAAATTTAAAGATATGTGTATTAATGTCGCATTACCGCCACAATCTGCTATTACAAGGTAGGGAATATGGCTATCAGCAGTTAACATGCTCGTATTACCATATAAATTACAATGAGGTAAAAAATATTATCGACAGTTTACAAGATGATGCTTTAAGTGTGAAAAAAAGTAAAGAAGTTATAAATGCACCAAATGTTAAATCTGATTTAAAATTTATTTTTGAAAATTTTGGATATCTTCTGAATGTGATTGAACAGTTATAAAAACAAAATGCCCACCTAGTGTCTTTATTTCATGTATTTTAAATTACTATAGACAAGCTTAAATCTGTTCCCAATAAAATTGGTGGCATTAAAGTTGTATGTAAGTACAAAAAATCTTGAAAAGAAATCCAGGATTTTTAAAAATAAAATATTTCTGAGGCACTAGAAAATAAAAACTTACTTGTAAAATAATTTTCAATTTAGTTCAGTTACAAGCTGTGGTGTCGAAAGAAGCTTTTTAGACTTAGAGATATTTTAAATTATAAACGAACCAATTTTTACCGAAACCAACTTTAAAAGGACGTTAGTTATATCATGTAATGCAAATAAATTTTGACACACTTCTGTTATGTTTTTATTTCATACTTTTTAACTTTATTTATAATTAATATATCCTTAATAGGTACGCCAATGAATTTACTAGACATAAAAAACGTATAGGGAACAGGCTCGTTCCGAAATCCGGGCCCTACTTATTAATACAAATGTTGTATAGCAACCATCATATACTTAATATTTAAATGCAAAAAAGGTTTTGTGAGTTTCTTATTCTGTCTATCTTTAACTACTGTGATTTTTGGTCCTTGCCTAGACTATTGGATAATAACCGCATACAAAAGGTTTAAAATACATGTACAGTAAACATCTCATTTTCATCTTATCTTCAAAACTGTGTATTATAAACCTTTTTTCTCCTATTAAGTCAAGAATTTTGCAAGAGTACTATTTTTTTTACTAATATTAGATATCAGAACTCCTTATATTTTTAAATTTAACCAAGTTATTGCGCACTTTCCACCGCACAGGTTTTGTTATTTTTATCGCAGAACTTGATGTTTTGTATTGAAAATTTGTATGGCGGTCAAGAGCCTATGACAATATAAATATTTTATAACTTCGTTCTAATGTCCTAAAGAGGACCATAGGACCTTAAAAAGAATAAAAAGTTTCTCTAAATAACAATACTTGGCGACGGCGCAAGGCCAAAATAGCACAAAAACGCTTTCTGCAAGATCTGGCAACAAAAGAATTATTTTTGGAAAAAGGGTTTTTCACTGACCCTTATGTGGGGTTATCTATGGGATTTTCTTATCCATATGAAATTTTGTTATAATCCGTTGGCCATAGTAGGTTTATTGACTAATATAATATATACTAAAAATCAAGGCTCTTGATTAAGATTACTTTTGATGTTGTTTTGAAACTAAAAAAAAATAAATTATAGTTTAAAAAGACTAAAAAAACACAAGAATTAAAAATAAAAAATAATTAATTATAGTAAAAAAGCGTGTGGTACAATTTACTATATTTTTATAATAACTTCCATTTTGTAAATTGCTTCCAATAAAATAATTGTAACATTTAATATCAAACATCCACCGCTTTTTTACTATAATTCATTATTTTTTACATTTTATTTGGTTAGCTATAAAAGGGTGTTTTTAATAGTTTATTTAAACTATAATTTATTCATCATTAAAATTAAATTGTGATATAGGCTTATTTTTCTAATCTGAAATGAAGTTTTTAAAGAAAGGTTTAGGAAATATATAAACATACATATTTACAATTATTCATACTATATTAAATATTTTTATTTAATAGAAAGATATTTTTAACTTTTCTTTAAAAACATTAGGCATTGCAAAATTTTAATGATATTATACAAATAATATAAATAACTGCCATTGCAAATATTACTTTTTATTAATATGATTGGTTTAAACAATAAAACAAGTTAAAATAAATGAAATATCCAAATTTAAATTAACAATAATATTGTCCAATTAAAATCAAAACGATGAATTTGCGGCATTTTAACGAATTTTTTTCATGGATGAAATAACCCTGTATTTTATTAATGAAATACCCATAATATATCAAAGCCTATAATAAAATTTAAAAATTTATATAGAGATTTTTTTTAATAACCATAATAAATCCCTAAATGAAATTGTCTTATTATTATTGTTGCGGACTTTAAAAATATTTGTCTAGTTAATAGAAATGAAGAAAGCTGGAATTATTTTATTTAGGTTAATAATTTATTTGAAATAGATTAGCTTAGTTTTTGTCTTTTTTAACGGCCATTGCGGGTTATCCTGAGAGCGCTGGAGACATCCATTTAACTAGACTTTTCCACAATTTTCCATTCTTTTCCACATTACTATAGACAGCGCAAAGAAAGTCCGCACCACCAGTATATTTCTGACTTTCAAAGTGAGCAGGTTGATAGACCGTTTAAGGTTAAACATTTATCGTAATTACGTTACAATGAATTGTTGTTACCGTAGAAACGTTTGTTAACCTGATTTTCAATAAAAAGGTGCAGAACCTAGATTTGTGTTTTTATACGGGGTGTTACGGAACATTATATTAAATCCTAAATTTTTTACACCATAAAACCTTATTTGTTCTCGATTTTGTATACCCATATTAGCAACAGTTTTGCATTTTAAATAAATAAATAATCACTGTAAATAATGTCCAAGAAATTGCTTTTATACTCAAAATAATACTCGTGTTCCCAAATAGTAGATCTGCCACTAGATTAACTATACCTCGCGTCACCAAAATAACAGCATCACGTAATTCGGTTAGTTCTGGTTAGTTTTGGTTAGTTCTGATTAGTTCTGGTTTGGTCTGGTTAGTTCTGGTATCACAATATATTTAAATTAAGCAGAGAGTGTCCAATGATTTGCTTAGTGATGCAGTATTAGGCAAGTATCGCCAACATTCAGAATTTATCACTTGTTATAAAGAGACCAATCTTTGCACCGTAATAATTTTTAGATCCGGATTGTATTTTTTTTATCTTTGTGACAGCTCACGAAGGATTTTTTATATACATATATAATGTATGCTAGACATATACATATACATAATGCTCCTAAGTACCAGAGTACCGTGAGTGCCGGGTTTTCCGATGTTTAACCCATCTTTTTCCCTAGTTCCGTCAACGCTGTCCAAGCACTGAAACATGCAAATATTTTTATTTCATAAAATTAGTATTACCATTTACTTAAACTTATAATTTTGATTAACAACTAAACCCGTACCAGTGACACCTAACTTTAAGAAATATATTATACGTTTAAAATACTTACTTAAGAATAACCCCAAAAACCTGTTTTGCCTGTTTTGAAAGTGTTATACCGACCAGGGAAAATAGATAAAAATATCATACATATATTATATTACTTGTCATTAAAAACCAAGATGGTAATTATTTTTTGTTTTTCAAAAATTTTAAAAAATTATCCCTATCTAGGGGTTGAAAATTTCAAAAAAACGAATATGAACGCAACGGTGGTTTTTTAACTCATATATTACCTTAATCAATTTAAGTACTTTCGTAAAAAAATAAGGGTTTATGAAGGTTAAAAAAGCACGCTTAGATCTTTTTAAGAGGTAAAATAGTCCCCAAAAATTAAAAAATAAATCACACATTTTAATAAATTCAGAGAAAAAAACTTGTTATTTTCAATTCATGAAGACTCTAAAACAACTATTTTTTGTTGGTTTTAATTTAAAAAAACCCTATAAAGGGTAAAAAAGGCGACCTATCAAAAAAGATAATAAAAAGTAATGGACATGTAAAGAAAAAAGACTTGTATTAATTTTTTGCATAAAAGACCTATGATAACTCATCCTAGTCATTTTAATACATTTGGGTTAAATCTCGGCCCTTAAAGGAAGGAAAACTCCTCCAAAGATTAAGAAAAATATTTATCCCTCCTAAATCCTAATTTATTTCGAAAATACCTTATTTTGCTTTAATATAATAAAAAAAATTACAATGATCATTGTGTTTATATTATCGGGGGTAATACCACGAGTGCTTAAAAATTACCGATAATTTTGTATAACAAGCTTAAATGAAAATTATCTGGTTAATTTTTATGCACAAGAGGTATTTAGGGAGAATATTCCTAGAATATGGAAGTATTATTCTATTAATTTTTTTTTGTCATACAATTTTCAATTTCATGCAACAAAGCTAAAACTATAACTGAAATTGTTTTTTTAATTATTTTATCTATTTCTTCATCGTGTACATGACCAAATCGACCTATTTTCACTGATTTTGACGTTTCTAATTGACAATACAAACAAAAAGGTTCGATTGTTCTGTGTTTGTAAGTAAGTGGAAATACCACGTTGTCTAGGCAACGTGAAATTTCCGCTGAAATTTTTTGATTTTTAACGTGTCTTATGGAAAAATTTATACATGAGTGAAATATTCGATATAATATAAATTATTCCAATTTACGGTAATTGTTAAAAATTTTGGAAAAAACAAAAGGTAATGATTACCTTGATTTTTAATGACAAGTAATTTATTAACTGTATCTTTTTTCCTGCCGATATACCATTCTTAGAAACAGGCCAATGTTGAGGTAATTCTTTGACTTAAATAAATTTATTTTTTTCAGATTATCGAAGAAGCTTAAAAATGATATTTTTTATATTCTACCTTTTAGCGTCATTGCTAGCTCATCTAATTATGTTTTATTTTAATATTTTATAAACTGTCTAATGAATTAATAATATTCCAATATTTTTGTTACGCTTGATATAAATTTCTGTCGAGGTTGTAACTAAGTGTAAAGTTCAAACATGTGACAAGAAATATTTTTTTATAAAAATCCACGTCTTTATTGGATAAAGGACTTAATTTATTGGATTTTGTTTTGAAACGAACATATGAAGAGTTAAGAGTTTTTTATATTTTAAACTTATACAAATAGATTAAAGAAGGTTCTAAAAGAATAAATTTCTTATTTTTAGAGAAACCAGTGTAATGTTCGTTTTTTTTTTTGTGGCGGGGGGGAAGAAGGATAAAGTGCCCCAGTATGGAGGTTCAAAGTGGTTTTTTAAACACAACAGCTTTACTTTAATAAAACCAAAAGTTTGTAAATTAAAATTTATTCAACACTTTATACGTCCTATTTAATTCTTATTTTTCTTTGGTGACACATGTAGATATTAATCTCGAGAGTAAATTACTTCTTTGGTAAATATTTACTAAATATGAAACCAAAAGTATTTGCTGACAAACTCTGCTATTGACTAAATATAAACTGAAAATGCAAATTAAGGTTTTTCACTTTAACCGCAACTTAACTTACTTTAGAAACTTATGTAAAATAACTTAATTTAAAATCGACACATAGAATTATTAAGAGTAACTTTACTAGCTTAGAAATGTACCTTTGTTCGAAACCTTACAATTTAAATTGGTTACAGGAATGGATGTGCTAGTCAAGTTACTTGCACTAACAAAAAGAAAGTCATATTACACCATCATAGAAAACTGGTAATTTTCCATCAAATATTTAAGAAAACATTTCGGTGCGTCGCCCAAGATGTTAGAGACCTTTACGTTCCTAACGTAATAAAACCTCCGAGGCTTGACTTCCCATTTCATTGGTTTATTTCCTCCGCGCACGTGCCACGTCATCACAAGTAGCTCGTATACATCCAAACGCGGTTTTCTTTGTTTCGCTATTTTTAGATTGTTAAGAGGAGCTTTCAAGAATGATTTGAATTTATAATTAGTAGAGCGGTGTTGTCACAATTATATAGGAAATTTACTGTTTAAATATAGAATTTTAGTATTTTATAAAAACTCAAAAGGAATGTTAGCGTACTCATGGTTATAGAAAAATAGCTTTTAGGCTGGAAGCTGTGTTTCTGCAACAATTTCTTTGTATATGACTGTTGGTTCATTTATTATTATTTAGGAAGAATTTTGTTTTTAAGTTTGTATCTAATTGGTCCATTTAACTTAACCAAAATGTAAAAAAAAATTAGCAATTTAAATCTGTGTAAATGGTAGTTTAATGCATCTGATGTTGGTAAAATATTCGCCTAGAAAAGGTTTAAGTATAAATTGGTAAATTTTAACTAACCATATTCTACCTATTTTTTTTACCTTTTTTCCTCAAAAAACACTTATATTATATGTCTCTAATGGCCGGTTGCACCAACAATTTTAAGGCACCCTTAGCACAAAGTAAACCTTAAAATGGTCAAACAAGCAATGTGATTGGCTAGATTGGAGATTTAAGGAATACTTAATGCTAAGGGCCTCTTAAAATTGTTGGTGCAACCGGCCATAAGTTAGACAAAAAAGTAAAGTTAAGTCTTTTCTTTATCAATATTTATTCAAAAGTTTAATTTATTAACTTAACATAACCATATTTTCTCTTAATTTTAACCGTCTTGCTTTATTTTGGTTTAAATTTTAGTAATTTTTTGTAAGTTACGTTGGCATTGCGGTTAAAATTTGAATGGATAACCGTTAAACTATAGTTACAGTCTGTCTAAAGAAGGTGTAATTCTAATGTAGTAGTTATTTGTATAAGAGATGGGAATAACGGTTCTTCTTAAAAAACGTATTACTCGTTCCCGTTGCCCAGAAATAACGTTCCAAAATAACGTTATTTGGTAACGAAGTTATTAAAAAGTTCTTTAACCAAAACCAAAAGGTTAAATTCAACTACATACGTATATTTTTTTCCTTAATATGTTTTCGTTTTATATTTATTCTATATTTTTTTATAAGTGTTATTTGTTTTTATATTTTATTCATAGGTAATAAAGTAATAAGTTTTATTTTGTTGGCGGAATTTTTATTATTTTTCATTAAACCTTTATATTTTATAATGCTTTATTTAAAGTATTTTTTACCTCTGTTATATTATTTACTTGTTATACTTATATATTTTTAAATTTTAACCAAATCGTATACGGGAATACGAGTTTCAGTCGTTTCTGCAGTCCATCTACTTCGAAGCGAAACTAAAATAACGTTATTGAATTCGTTCTCAAATAACGCAGAACGGGCACTCGGTGCGTCTGTCCTAATAACTACCTACCTAATAACCTATAACTTTAAACTTCATTTGCTTATCGTTCCCGAATAACGTCGTGCATGCCTGTTCGGGCAGGCCCACAATCACGGTACACGGACGTCTGTCGCCTACTCGCAGCGATCAGACCGGTCAGATGATGCAGTTCTCTCGTTCTTTGGTAACGAGTTATTGCGAAAGTCAGTAACGTTATGTTTCGTTCTAGTAAAATAACGTTCTGAAATAACGTTACTCCAATAACGACCCACCTCTAATTTGTATAACGTCCGTAGCAAAGCTACCTAGTTGTCTCAAAGGTGCCGTTAAATTGCAAGATCTGCATATTTCGGTACTTGGAACTTGGTTAACAAAAATGGGGAAAAATAAGTTAAAAATCTAAAAACCTGGCACTCATGGTAGCTAGTTAAGACTCATACAATCCTTCTTTGGATGTCATAAAGATGAAAAAGTTACAACTGGTAATTAATAACTAGCATTATTGTTTTAAATAATTATAAAAAGGTTAAACACGTTACTGATTTTGCAAAGTACCTTTCCAATTTTAATTAATTTTACCAATAAAATAAACAAAAAACAATGCAATATCTAAATTTTAAATTAAAATATTATTTTCCCATTTAAATAATAACAATCAATAATTGTGCATATTCATACAAAATCTCCTCATGTATGAAACAATTTATTTTTATCGAAACAAAAAAGGTATAGGTATTGCCACTGATACAAAAACAAAAAGATATTATTTCTATGATGGAAAAGCTATAATAAACAAATGTCCAAATATCCATAAAGATGCATGATTATACCTTTTTTATGTGGGGGCAGTTCACGTAAACTTAAAGCTTGAGATTGGGAATTTGGAGTTCAGTGCTTCTCCAGATAAGCTTTAAAAGGATGCATGTTGCTCTCTGCTGTGCAAGAAATTATGTTGGGTTATTCTTTAAAGCCAAAGTTTTAACGATACCTTTAAAAAATAAACAAGTGTTTTACAGCTCGCCAACACAGACAAATAAAAACCTTTTTTGGTTTAGATGAAATTAAGAATCTCAAAATTTATAACGGACAGCATTACATGGACATGAAAGAGGTATTTCAAACGTGCTCCGATGAAGGATACATATTATACAGGTTGTAACGTAAAGGTTGTGAATATTTTTACCAGTGGATTCGTTAATACATTTTTTCTTCATATGCTGTTTTGCTGTACAAATATTTATTTTCAAGCTACAGAATTAATAAAATAAATTTTGAACGGTAAAAGATTATGAAACAAAATTTTAGCCAAAGGTTTGTTTAATAGTGCCCCAGTAAGTGTAAAAAAATGACCTCGTAATTTATCTAATGGCATGCCTACGAATATTACCGTAGATTTTTTTTTAAATATGGCACTTTATCTAGCGGCATTTTCCCGTAATTAGGCCTTTGTAAATACCAATTTACTCATTGCGTACACAGAAAAATATAGAAACATAAAAAAAGATAGATTTTTTTTGGCGATAGGGAACATAATTATATTTTTTCAACAATAAATTGGACAATAATTTTAATGTCCCAATCCGATTTCATACAGTTTTTTTAAGTCTGGCATCGAGACTGCCTTGACGAATTAAATATTAACGGAAAAGTCATTATTGTTTATTGATCCCTGGGCTTCAATAAACAAACATATTAATTTTAATAATACGTTTTTGCCAACCACGAATTAAAGTTTTAAAAATTTATGACAGTATATTCTCTAGGTACTTGCTTGACAACCATGGACCCAGGTCCCCGATTATAAACATGTGCAGGTTAGCGCCTTTTCGATGGATTTGTCCAGTATTAGGAAGACAACTAAAGGTAAAGTAAATGTAATATTTTTAAAAAGCTTCTTTCTGTCTAAAAATATATCATTATAATTAAGACAAATTAGTACACAGTGATGAAATTGACTCTTTTTATTTAAACTATTTTCTTAATATTAAAGTTTATAACTTTTAGATACAAACTACCTCTTAAAAAATAGTCATTTTATAAAGTTATACAGGGTAAAAATAAATAAACTATGCATCATAGTGACCAAATTTTAATAGCCCAATTTGGATATTGTAAAATAACACACATTTATTATGGCCCCACTTTAAAGCAAATGTATCTAGAATAAAGTGTTGCCAAAACTAAAAGGTTTTATGTAAGTTGCGTTGAGTCATATATTACTACTACTACTATTTTGAATAAATATGGGCCAAAAATTGGATTTAGAAAAACTTCTTTTAATAGTTTTTTTATATCTTCCGAAACAACCACATGTTTGGATTTTTGTTAGAAAAAAAAATTGATAGAAAATAAAAATCACGTACTAACTATTTATTAAGTTAATGTTTATTCCAATCAAAAGCAAAATTGATGCCATATTTAAATTTTGAATAAATTTGTTAATAAAAAAGAATTCTATATGATGCGGACTTTACCGGTCTCAGTGTATCTTTAAGTTATGAAAATGCTAAATTAAGACTACATTAATTAATAATATGCTAGCTCGGTAATTACTTTAACAAGACACAAACGAAAATAAGTTATAATAGATACAGAATATAGTTTACAATAAATAAAAATTAAACGATACAATCACTTCAAATTATTTGGTCGATATCAAGATAAATAAATTGGAATAAATTTTTAAAAAGGCCTAATTAAAGACGTAGTACAAAGACTCAGTGTTCTATTTAAAGGTCATTTTATCGACAAGGTCGACAAAGTATAGTTAAACATAGGCTGTACGTGCGACAACTGACTAAGTAAAGCCATTATGAATAACAGTAAATATGCTCTATAGTTCTGTGGCAGATTCACGTTTCAATAAGTTCCCTTTGGGTTACTCGCCTAAAAAGTTTCTAAAAAATGGGACCACTTCGGTTCTGGTCCCGGGGTATAGTGAACTAGGAGTCGATAGGACTGAGCGTGCTCAGTTCGCTATACGCCGTGTCCCATTTTTTAAAAAAATTCCAGGCCTGTCATTTTTAACAGGTATCTATTTGAGTTTGGTAAAAATGTAAATTAAATTTAGTATTATAAAGCTGACAAAAAATAAACCATAAAAATGCATGGCCCCCTGCACTGTTTTTGTAGATATTGTTCCGGTTTACTAATTTTCCGTTCGTGGCTTGGACAATTTATACACTCTGTAAAACTTAACAACACTTTATTTACTATTTTACAATGTCACAACTATCTTTAATTTTTACTTTATAACTACTCTAATATAACTAACCAAACTACGGGGCCTAATACATCTATGCAATCGTTTCTAAATATTTCTAGAATAACCTTCATATTACACCTGATAAAATACTAGAACCTTCTGTTATTTAGGAGTGCTACCATAAAACCATTTATAGTTGTCATAACACTTTAACAATATAATACATGATTGATGTGTTTAAATCGGGATATTTATATTTTCTGGTACAATCCCTCCGACAGTAATGATTTTCGCACGACGGCAACGGAGACGGACCAAAAAAAAATTGCAAACCTTCTGCTTATCGTTAGCATTAGTCTTGTGGAGAGGCATATGTTGTCGTCTCTTGTCATCACTTGGAGTTCCTCATTCTTGCTTTGTATATTTTAACCACATGTTTTTTTTGGGCTAAAACTGTCTTATCACTAAAATTTTTAAATCATGCAAAATGACCTAAAAGTACTTTAACCAATAAAAAAAATATATAAGAAGGTAGGTTTTACCAGAGACGCGCTCATCGGCTACATAATTTTT